>WYDI02011059.1:0-115939 GCA_009867235.2 Psittacus erithacus
TTCCCCTGTTTAAGTTTTAACCCGTTACCCCTTGTCCTATCACTACAGTCCCTAATGAAGAGTCCCTCCCCAGCATCTTTGTAGGCCCTGTTCAGATACTGGGAAGCTGCTATGAGGTCTCCACACAGCCTTCCCTTCTCCAGGCTGAACAGCCCCAACTTCCTCAGCCTGTTTTTATACAGGAGGTGTTCCAGTCCCCTGATCATCCTCATGGCCTCCTCTGCACTTGTTCCAACAGTTCCATATCCTTTTTATGTTGAGGACACCAGAACTGTACACAATACTCCAAGTGAGGTCTCTTGAGAGCAGAGTAGAGGGGCAGGATCACTTCCTTCAGCCCAATATAACCAGATTCCGGACTTCCCAAAGTATTTTCCACTTTGCCAAAAGGTTCCTTTGGAAAGCCTAGGCCAGTTTCAGGAAAAGCAGTTTTCAAGCTAGCTACCTACTTATCCAACACAAAGCTATCCAAGTTACGGCACAAGTATTTTAGCTAGTGTGTCTCATCTTACTTACTTGATTAGCTATCCATACTTTCTTTAAAGTGCTTAGCCTCAGAATGTTTTTATGCAGCTTTTGCACTGAGGAAATTATCTGTTTCCTGGTGTATTTTCCCTGCCAAAAACAGAGATAAAAACTGCATAAATATGTAGCAAGTAATGAACACGTTTTTAAGTTTCTTTAATGGTCAAGACCTGTACGAAGAGAGAGTTTGATAGCAGTAAACATCAGTTCCCCTACTCATGAATTACTCAAATCGTAATTGTTAGGGCTGGGAGACAGCCTCAGACACCAGTTAGAAAACTTCTTTAAAACGGGGAAATTGTAGCAGCAGCGGTTCATCTCTGCCTCCTAGCTCCATGTCTTAGTATTACATCATTAATATATTAGCAGGAGTTGTCCGACCCCCTTGCAAGTCAGCAAGAACTGGCCAGAGCAGTGCAGAGATGAGCTTAGCTGGCTAAGGACCACTCCCTTTCCATCCATCACACTACCCTGCCCATAGGCTTTATTATTTTAAATTGTGATTTTTAAGTATTATTATTGCTAAGATGCTTCTTTCAAAACTAGAAAAGCCTCTTGGGTAGCACTGGGGAGCCCCGGGAGGAAAGCCCTTGCTTGCCACTGTCAGTGCCAGAGACTTCCAGCTCAAAGGAATGCTTCACAGCCTCTTCTTCCATAGCTTCTTGTAGTCCAGGCAAGACATATAATAATAATAATAGACGCAATTTAAGTGCACTTGATATAAAGTAAATAACCTGAAGCAGGGAAATCTGTGCTTATTAAGAGACTTTAAGACACAGAAAGTTGAGAGCAAATCTCAGTAGTCTATCAGTGCAAGAGTTGCCATGCTTTGCTGCACTTAGGAACTCTTACCCAGCTATGATCTGTCTTTCAAAACTCCAATCAAAAGAGATTTAAAGGGTCAAGAAAAACAAGTGTAGATGCCATTAAGGCAAAGTTAAAAAAGACAAGAGTTTCCAAGCAGTCCTGGAAGTGCTGCCTCAGAGCCAGAATGGCTGTACAGCAAATAACAAAGGGATGGATTTCTTGCAGCTTAGCCTTTGTGTAAGGCAGCAAAGTCAGGAACCAGAATGACCATGACACAGGCAAATCTGAAGTTTTATTCAAGTATCCTTGTAGCTTTCATATATGCACCTTTTAAAGCTAAATTTAGTTCTGTTTTCCTTGTTGGAATATCCCCAAACTTACACAGCATTGTAAGCATCAGCAGTGTTTTGGCTGCGAAAATCCAACCTATTAGCAACACGAGAAAAAAAGAAAAAGTAGCAACTGACAGCCAAAATGTGAAAGGCAGCCTGCCATTAAGCAGAAATTCTTTTCTATGAGGGTGGTGAGACACTGGCACAGGGTGCCCAGAGAAGCTGTGGCTGCCCCTTCCCTGGCACTGTTCAAGGCCAGGCTGGAAGGGCTTTGGGCAACCTGGTCTAGTGGAAGGTGTCTGGAACCAAATGATCTTAAATGTCCCTCCCAAACCAAAGCATTGTGATTCTAAGAAATGCTAATATTTAATTTCTTCTGCAGCAGCTTTTATACACGGGGCCAGTTTGAGGGTGGTTCACACAACGGAGTTACACCCCAGAGAAGGCAAACCGTGTGCTTTAATAATTAGTACGCACAACATGCTCGCGTATCAATTAATTTGTATCAGTTGCCCCCTGGGTCAAGCCGCACGTCCCACGGCAACCTTGCATGCTCTTCGGAAGTATGTCCACAAGAGGGAGATAGAAGACCAGAAACAGGCACCTAATCCTGTAACTATTCTACGTAGTCTGTTACTAATCTATAGTAAAGTCTTTTACGCTGCTACAGGTGTACACTAGCGGGCTAGCACAGTCCCATGCTTAAGACAAGAAACAAAAGCCTATTTAAAGATCAGCCATATGACTTCTCTCTTGGAATATGTTTCTTGAGGTCCATGTAGTTGCAGTACACGGGTTGTGTCATGCTCACCTCCAAAATGGAGAGACATAGGGCTACACACAGCCTGACAGTGGCTGAGACCTCAAACATCAGGAAGGTCTCCATTCCTCACAAAGGTATTCTGCATCTGCCTGAAGCCCAACTGCCAAGTCACAGCAGACACTGACATAAGTGGAGTTCCCAGGAAGGAAGATGAGATTTTAGGCTGGGAAATCCTCATTTAGAGCTAGCTAACCTTCAGTTTTGTTATGCCAGGATCAGCTTTTGAGCCAATAGTACCATTTCCACAATAATTGCATTAGTTTTTCCAACCCTAAAGGATTGCTAAGTGCCAGCAGCAGCACCCTCAACCTTACAGAAATTTACCACAGAAAAGAGCAAAGTATTTCCACAAGCATTCCAGGGTTATACAGCCTGCAGAAGGAGGCCCCTGCACAAGGTCTGTTCTCCAAACCACAATTTCAATTCGGATTGCTTCCCTGTAGCAATGCACCAGAAAGCAGCATGGATGCTGCTGTAAACAGAATGAGGTGATCCTGACACCACGCACCTGTATACTTAGGGGGACCAACATACAGCAGCAGACCATAACCCGTCCCAGAGGGACAGAGCAAGAAAGTGTCTGACAGTGTTTGAATTTCTCTTAAAGGATAAAAAAAAAAAACAAACCAGTTTTTAGCACTTTTTTCCTACCCTAATTGAGGAAATTCCAGGTTCAGGGGAACTGCACATTTCAGCGATATATTTCAGTCTTATGGTAACTGGGACCACCACAACCACATGAATCAGATGAAATAAAACTGAGGAGGAGTAACAACCATTTGATATTGTCTGTCAAAGTGAATCAGACTGCGCTGGCAGCCTAAGCACTGACTTTTTGTATGTCATCAACCAAGCTTCTTTAGTGCAGATTCATACAAAAGAATAAGAGAAAGGTGCACCTCACAAATTCACCATCTGCTAAAACCAACTTCTGAAGCTTTCAGTGAACTGCAGATGAAGTTTCCCTTAATTACTTAACAGAAATACAACAATGAAGAAAGGCATTCCTTACACTGACAAATTAGCAGGCTGAGGGAATGCTGTTATCTGTTCATTAGCCAAAAAGCCATTTAGTTTTGTTTGCTGTCACCGGTCAGTTTAAAACATGAATTTAGTCTTCTGACAGGAAATTTTTCAAGGGTTGTTTAATTGCTACTATTTTTTGGCAGTCAGTGTATTTGCAGAATTCCCTGGCATTCCCCAACAATGCCTCTCCGGTTTTCAGGAGCAAGTGCTTTCAAGATGAGCGCCATTCCTCACCTATGTAGAAAAATGTGCTTGTAAGTGAAAAAACAACCACAAACAGAGGAGAGACTGCTATATGTCCAGCTGCCAAAGTCCATCTGGTTTTACTTATCGTGGAATGGAAGGTGTCATTAACCTTATATTAAGGTAAGCATCCAGTTGCTGGGTATTTCCAGTGCACTGAAAAATAACCCCAGCTTCGTGTAGTCACCATTCTCCTTAATTGTATGTTAACATCTGCACCATGAAAGCCTCTGTGACACTGTGTCAATGTTCTTTATGGACTGTAGAAGAGGTCACTACACTCACTACAAATAATCCACTTGGAGATACAAGAAAACATCTTTAAATAAAAGATAACAAAAAGTCTCAGGACTCATTTTCTCAAGTTCCCTGACTGAGTGCTCCCCTTCAATCTGTATGTCTTGCCCTAACCCTGGTTTTCTACCTTCATTTGCTCCAAAGCTCCAGCCCTGCAAGCATTCTGGCAGCAGCAACGCAGCAGCTGAAACACCACCAAAATGGTAGTGACTTTTCTTGGCTGCCAAGGACATAAGAAAAGTGTGCATCCAGCCCACGACTATTTTGCAGCGGTTTTTTGGTTGAGTTTCTTGAGAGCTTGCATGTGTCCAAACCAAAGGAACCAGAAGAAGCCAGAAGTTTCCACTCACCCTTATGGTAAGACTACATTTCATTTTGTAGAGACGAAGTAAGTACAGGAAATGCAAAATCCCACTGCTAGGGTGAGTGGAAATTTCTGTCTTTTCCCTCCCACCCACCACAGTCAACGTATATCTGGGCAAACCAGTGGCAGATGATGGAAACTCATATGAACCATACATATATTAGTAAGAAAGAGCAACCAGAACACATAGCTATCCTGGGTTGCAAGTATTACAACTGCAACTCTCAGCCCATACACCTTTGGGCATAAATTCAGGCACAGAACACAGAGAACACACCACTTCTACTCTACTAAAACAAGTTTTCATGTGGGAAGTTCTCAGAATGATTGAAGTTTCACAATTACTATTACTAATGTTGCATTAAGGTGAAGGATGGCAAAACATATCAAGAATTAAGAGCCCACGTTCAGTGCAGTGCCCAGAACCCTACTCAACAAACCAAATCTTTGTGCAAAACAGTGCCAACACAAGATAACTTAGTGGCAGACACCTTGAATCCAAAATAACATGAAATTCATAAAGTCAAGACAAACTACCAGCCACCTTCAACTTCTCATGGATACACCTCCTGTTCTGGGAGGCATCAGAATTTTCTGACCCCAAGACAAGTTTGTCTTTTAAACAGCAAGCAGAGCCTATAGGTCCTAACTACCAGCCAGCTCCCTTTCACTGGGGCTCCTTACTCCCCAATACTGTCAGATCAAGCAGCAGCTAGTCTTGCCACTGCCTCCTTGTTAGCATAAAAGGCAGAAGAATAAGAACTTTCTCCTCCCCAGAAGCAAGACATTCCTGCAGCAGCACTCATGAAGTCTTATACCTTTCCAGACCATAAGCTCCTCAGCAGAAACAGTTATTAGTTTAGGTACCCAGCAAGCATCAATACCGCACGGCAGCAAATTGGCACTCTAGAGGCTAAGCCACAGGGCAACCTCCAGGACCAAGCTGAGGCTCTCCTAGCCATTCCACTACAGGAGTGCAGCCAAGCAGCAGCTCTATCCCAGGAGAATATAATGAAAAAGATCTTACCAGTCCACAGCAATTCATTACTCAACCACCATCAGTCCCACAGCATAACTCTAGCCCAGAAGCCCCCTTAACACCTACCTGCAAGCTCCAAACTTTCTGCTTCAAAGATAAAAACCAAACACACTACTATCCTACGCATCTCAAATATATAAGCAGTTCCCTGTCCCCCACTGGTGAATTATCCTCCCACCATCAGCTGGCTCCTTGTACTCCAAAACCCCCAGCTATGCCCACCCAAACTAGCTTCACCTGCCTGCTCTCCCACCTTCCCACCAGGCAGGCCAGAATTGAGGGACTCAGCTTCTGCATCTTTCATAATGATCATGAGTTGTCCAGCTTGCACACTAGTCCCTGCATAAATAGTAAGGGACTCTAGATTACAAATATGAACAAATGGGCAGATCTTGCTCATGAGCTGCTGAATGTTCTGGTTTCCTTTCCGAGCACCCTGTTAGGCTGCTCCAGGCTTTTTCCTGTTCAGCAAGTGTTTTCTTCTCCAGTGTAAACCACATAACTCTCCCCACACAGACCTACATAACTCTGGGCCTTGAATGACACTCCAAGGAGAAGTTGTTTAGCAATATTCAGAGAGCACAAGTGCTCCATCTTGCTTTAGCCTCCACCAAGGGTAACGACCAGAGAAGCCCACAACCCTGTGCATGGACAGAAGTGGGGTTGCTGTGCCATTAGAGCATGACAGAAATTAAAGATAACACAGGGTTCCTTTCCACAAGCATGCATTAGCCTGCTTCTGTTCTCACTGAGGAGGAGCTATAATGCAGAGGCAAAGGCAGAAAAGCTAATGGGATGTAAGGCTTGGGAATGGTCACCCCTAAAATGCAAACAAGGCTCAAGCAGATGAGTGTACTTGAGCTTGGGGAATAAACGCGTTATTTATGTTCCAGAATTTGGGGACTTGAAATCCCAACCCAGCAGCAAACATTTATTCCTCAGCCCAGGCCTGGTGTTGCACATTTAGCAAACAGCAGATGTCTGAGGTGTGTTTCATGAGGTGAGGGAATGAAGCGGCTTGTGCAAGGCCAAAACATGCAGAAATGCATTCACATGTGACAGATTTGGGGAGGTTCATATGCCAGAGCAAATAGCTTCCCTACACAGTTTAAAAGAAAGGATAATGAAGGATAGGGATGGAAATGGAAGCTGGTATGGCCTGTGGGTTTATTGTTATCTGGCTTCAGTTGAAGCAGTAAGATGTTGCAGCTCCTCTCTGATCCTCTGAACCTCTTGTGCCACTGACAGGGCCAAGGACAGTCTGCAGAGCTTTATGGGGGCCCTTATAGAAATGCGTCTCTCCCACAGCACCATTTCTCCCTGCTAGATCTGACCTTCACAAGTGATTGCCAGCAGGGCAGATGCTGTCCCCATCTGCATAGGGCTGAGACCATTCTCTAAAATCACAAATGGAAATAAGAAAGTCTATAGGTGTGCTAAGGGTGCAGCTATTGGAAAGGTTAGAGAAAGGCTGCTAGCAGAGGATTTGGACAAGTCTCCATTTAGCACTTTCATTAATGATTTAGTCCAGAACTTAAAAGATAATTGACAAAATCTGCTGGACATGTGAGGCTGAGAGATGTCATTAATGCAAAGCAAAATAGAGATACCTCACAGGACAAATTAGACAACTGGGGAGCAATGGAAATGGAATAAAGCTGACTGAGACAAGGACAAAATCAGTCAAGACACTAGTAGTAAATCTTTCTGACAAAAGATGGGACTTCATCAGCAAAAAGTAGTGAAAAAAGGACTTGAATCACCATGACCAGCTAATCACTGATGTAACTCTAGATAATGAAAATGTGATTTTCAAAGTTATCAAAATGGCTAGTTTCAGTGCAGATAGGGAAGCAGCATGCCATTGCGTAGGCTTTTCTATAAGCCCCTGCATTATACCACATACATTCATGCTCCCTCTTCCATTGATCCTTGCAGGAACAGAGGGCCAGCAGGAGAGGGAAAGCTACCCAAGAGAAGAGTGAGTTTTAATAATCTATCAAAAGAGAGACAGAGAAATCACTGCCTAACAATACACATCGGCTTAAACACTACCAAGGGAGAACTACTATTTAAGCTGGGAATGGTTTTTGGCTCAAGAACAGATAGTCGTAAGATGATAAAAGATAATTTCAGCTGGCAATTAAAAGATAGCTCCTAAGCACTGAGAAGCAAGGGGACTGCAACAGTCTCCCAACAAAATAAACAGCTCTAATAGCCACAGGCACACAAAAACCTTGACAAAGTCTCACCAATTGTTTTTGAGACAAACCCTAGTGTGCTCTTAAAAGGTCTCAGTGAAGGGATTGTCTATAATTAAGGCACTGGATTCAGGAAGCCCCTTCCAACTCTATGTGGTACAAGTCTGGTAATTGGAAATCATGGAAGAATTATTGGCATTGATGAACTGACTGAGACAGTTAATTAGTTTACTAGCATCAAGAAACAGTAGCCTACTTTGTAGTGCAGGAAGACAGGGAGAGGAAAAGGGAACTAAAAACCTGCAGCTGCTTGCCCAACAAGAACAACCAGCCATCTATAGGAGGTATTCACTCCTGGTCACATACCCATGGCACTACCACAGGTCATATCTTGAGAGACAGGGCTCAGAGGTACGTTGAGGGTGCAGCACCGAAAGTATATTAAGATTTTGATAACGTGCCATCCATAAAAGAAGGTGGGGGAAAGCCCTGATTGGCTTGAAATTTGAATTGCAGTGAGCTATGTGGTCAGATATGCAATATGTGTAAGCCCCAGTGCACTGCTGTGTGCTCCACATGGACTCAAGGCTGCAGTCAGCCTACATCCACCTCTGGGAAACTATGACTGGGAATGGTCTCTCACACCCACCCTGCTCCTATTGGCAGTGTAGATACACTTAAGATAACATGACTAACATAAGCCAGCACTGCAGCTAACAAAGACTCCATCTGTGTATGAATGCTTTGCTGTGGTTCCCAGGAATAAAGCTACCTGCATCAGCCTGGGTGAACAAGTGGTACAGATGAATGCAAAGGACAGAAGGACAAATTTGGTGAGTGGAAAAGCATTGGTGGCACCAGGAGGAGACTCCTGAGAAGCCCTGTGGGTTCTGTATTTACAACCGCAACTGCTCCAGCCAGTCATATAACCTCAGCCTTTAAATCCCACAATGTCCAGACCCTTGATATCACAGTGGTATGTGTAGTGAGAGAACAGGGATTTGGGTCTACTAGCCTCGACTCAAGGAATTTTGTCAGATTTGAAGTCATATGTAATGTGCTGTTAGGCACTATGAGAAATACTGGAACCGTACCGTGTACCACTCAGACTGGTTCTCTTGTTTTCTTTATCTCAGTTTCCAAAGGCACAGAAATCCAGGAGCAGCTAAAGACAGAGGAAATTATTTTCTCCACAGATCTGAGCCTCTGGATTTAAATCACCTGCAGACACTGGAATGGGTCTGCATGAGATTTAAAAACATGTATGTTACTGCTGATTGTCTTCCTTACACCTGCCTAAGAAGATGTGTTTTTAAAAATTTTTACTGTTTATTTTAGTTACTTTTAATTTTAATTTACTTTTGAAAATTAAATTTTCAAATTTAATTACATTTACTGCTTGGACAGTAATGCAGTAGCTTAATATGTATTATCTCACTTAACTCACAACTCTCATTGACATCTGTGAGGAAGGGTCCAGCTGGAGACAAGTATGGAATTACCTAGTCTCATGCTTTACTCCTGCGTGGGACTAAGTTTTCGCATGGCTCTTGCAGACAGAGCAAGACAATAAGGCTGAGGGGTCTACAGAAATCTCTGCAGATGGCAACTATTTGTCACCCAAAGAAAAATGAAGAAAGGAAAAAAGCACTAACGTGCTGAGATGGTTAACAATATAGGTTTTCTAAGAGTGCTGAGCATTTGCTGATAGCTTAGTCCTTCTCCCAGCCTCAGAGATGTCTGTAGTGTTTGGGGGGTGCATGCTGCATGGTCATAGCAGTGGGGAAAAGCGGTGGTTGAGCTGATGCAGAGCTTACCAATAGGCTGGGTGAAGTGAGCTGTCTCACACCAGCCTTCCTCAGCATGTGGAAACATCGGGTACATTTGTGCCTCCACCTCTCCTCAGCCACCAGCCCCAGGGGTGGCATCAGCGGGCAGATGCGGTGGGAGCACAGCACAGTGCTGCTGTGTGAGCTCACAAGTGAGAAAAGCCTCTCCAGATGAGTCACACAAAGTCCATGTGGGTTTTGTGTTGGCATGGGTTATTTGTAATGATCTGGGTCTGACTACTCAGGTCCTCCAGCCGCTACAATCCTGATATGGTGTTTGTGAGTCTGAGGTGCCTTTGATGGCTGCTTAGCCACACAAACCAAGTAAGAAAAAGCACAATTCAGGAAGAAGATGGTGGCACAGCAGGTGTGAAAAGACGCATGCTGAAATGCTCAGTCTGCTTTAAAGCAGCTTGCAGCTTGCATTCAATGGTATGAAAGGTTTTGTTTTCTTTAATTTGAAAGTACAGGAAGGAAAACAAACCCACACCAAAAAAGCCAGTTAGGTAAGATCATCTGGTAGCAGCAGACATACAATGCTGCCTCTATAAAGGCCTTGTGTGTGTGCTTATTCTTCTGGCTCAGAAATCCTTTCAAGGTGATTATTTTAATGGTTATCTGGTTTTGGCCCAAGTATGCAAGTACTGACCAGCAGATGAGTTACCCATGTGATATGGCCAGGGTTGGTCACTATGCAGAGGTGAGTTCAGTTCTCTCACACTGACAGCTGAACTCTTTCAGGACCTAGAATTCAGCTCCCAGGTTAGCACCATACACAGTTCCAGGCATTGGAAATCTCATATCAGCATTAAGCGCACATTAAAACAGTGTCACAGAGGCCTCCAAGGCCATATATAAAGCTGCGGCAGAAAACAGGAACCGAGCTCCTCCACTTCACAGCCAGAACGCCCCAGTTGCCCCCAGGTTAGTTCAGCAAGCCCCAGCTAAATCTTGTGATTTAATAAATAGCCCCAACCATTTCTATCCACATGGACATGACAACCATTTTTCCAGTACAAGCTCTGTAAGAACCTGAGAAACTGGTGACTTCTGTGTTGGGTGGCAGCTGTGGGCTGTCTCCCCATGCAAGCCTCTGGAGCAGTCAGTCACTCATGGGCTGCCTGCCAGGGGCCATGCAAAGGGACATAAAATCATAGAACGGTTAAGGTTGGGAAAGGGGGGTAAAATAAGAGGTGGAGAAGCAGATGAGGAGAATGTAGCATCTGAAGAGATCTCCAAGTTCCTCATGATAAACAATCATTAATTTGGTTATGAAGAACTCTCTCACCCTTCGCCCACAGCCGGAAAACACTGTGGGGCAGGAACCATTTGTGAAACCTCTCCATGGAAGGTCAACATACCATCTGATGTGCATTTGTTTCACCTTTCCCACCACCCCCACAAACTGAAAACTGAGCACTGAGTTTATTTAAGAATCTTTACTCTTTTTTTTCTTTTTTTAATTTAAATTATACTTCCAAAATACAAGTAAAAAACCCAAACAACTCACAATGAAACATGTCGCTAATTTCTACAAAACAGTCTGCATAATAATGCACTTCCATCATTTACACATTTACCTTCACAATAAAATAGGAGCACTTAGATCAGTATTTACATATTGACAGAGAACGTGGTGGTGCAGCCATCTGCCTCCCATGCTGTCCCCTGCTGGAGTGCCTCCAGAAGACCCCAGCCTACAGTTGCACACAAATCCTTCTGCAGGGAGAAACCCCTGCCAGAGTGTTTCTGGGCACAGGGACCTGCCCATAGGGTGCCAAAGACGCCAAAATGGTGGCAAATACTTGCTTTTTCGTCTTAAAGTTGCCACTGTAGCACATGTCAATGAGCCATTCAAGGAATTCCCTGATACAGAATTTTGCTTCCCTGTATTCGGCACTTCATTAGAAAAATTATTTATTATGGCTTATGCAAAACAATTTGCTTTCCTCAGGATATGTACTTGCTAGAGTCAGTGGGACAGAGAGACATGTCCAAAGGCACGCTTTGAGTCAATGTTTTGGGTTAGCCTGCATTAGAAATTACGATCATATTACTTTATCAGTCCTGAAAGAAGTATTTTATCAAGATATGATTTTTCCAGCAAGTCAAGTAGTCAGTGTATTTTAAAGCTTAGTATATCTGCACTTTCCCTCCAGATTATTAGTAACTAGAGATTTCCCTCTTAAAATAAGTTAACTACTTACATCCATCCTGTTCAGTGTGCCATTGGATGACATATCCCACACATGATTGTCTTAAAGGAGTACTCCATAAGTTGAAGGTTTATTTACATATCTTATCATGTAGAAATTAAAGCTGTAACTTACCAAATAATAAATATAGATCAACAGGGTACAACACTGAAATAAAATAAATTAGAATGATTCTCCAGGTGTTGAATTCCCTCCCTTAAGGCCTGAGCCAGAGACCATAAAGAGTGATGTTTTTTCAGCGGCTCAAAAAGGTTTAGGATAGGGCTCCTAATTAGACACTGGCTGTTTGAAATTAAATGTTTAGCTAAAATCATATATTTGAAATCTATACAATCAAACAGCAAAACTTACCTCTAAAAGTAGTCTTTTGTGTAAAACAATTTAGGCCAAACTTTAATACTGCATTTATTAGTAAGAATATAGTTCTTGCAGATTGTCTTGACATTAATTCAGCAGCAAGGAAATAAGCTTACAGTTAAGAACACAGCGTATTTGTAAAGCAAATACGTGTTAGTGCACATGATTTTCCAAAAACTTCACTTGTCAGCTACATTTGTGCATATTTCAGAATGCTTCTAACTAGAGGGTTAATGAAAGTCTTCCCATGACTATAGCTAAATTTGCCATTAAAAAATTTAACTGAAAAACAGTTAGGAGTAACTTACTCAAGATCAATGCCAAACTTCAGGTCCAGAAGTTATCAGAACACTGAGAAATTTGGAATCTAAGTTAAATTCTTAAAACTTCGGTCTATCAAAGTTAAAATTAAAAACAAAAAAAAAGAAATGAAAGGATTAAAAGCAGTGAATCTGCTCTCAGAATTGCACGCTCACCAGGTTTGTAAACTCTACATGAAGTCAATGAGGCACTGTTCACTATAAGAGGTATAACATAGATGCTCTATGCCAAGCAATGCAGATGCTTTGTAATTTACTCTTCATGCCTCCTTTTTCTCTTCCTTGAGGATTACACATTTAAAGTAACTCAGTAGCTAAAAAGTCTGTCTTATAGGAAAAGGCCTGGGTTTACATGGAAGGGGGGGTGACAGGTGTCCACGTGGATGCCAGCCTGGCATGTGCTGAGGCATCATACTGGCTGTCAGGCAGGTCGGAGGGCGCCCCGCCGTCATACAGGGGGGAGGCAGAGGAGGCAGCAGTGACTGAGTGAGGGAGGGCAGTGTAGTGTGCTGGAGAGCCACGTAGGAACTGGGAGCTCAGGCCATTGGACATCCCACTTGACTGAGACACTGGCGTGATGGTGCTGTTACTCACAGACCATAGGTTGGGATACTGACTGCAAGAGGGAAAGTGGTAAATAAAACAAGTTGTTAGTGACGCTGGGGCCTGCTGGAAGTTGCTCAAGTCATGGAACACCTCCAAAGCTGGGTCCGTTTGCTGGAGACTGTGAAATTCTTTAGGAGGTTCTCAGTCATTGTGAAGTAAGAAAGAACCCCCCAGGCAGAGTTCATGTTCGTGGCACCCCACCAGCAAATCTAACCTCCCAGCTTTGCAACAGCAGGCTCCAGCATTAGGTATTCTAGCAAATTTTAAGTCAAACTGGGGAATGAACAGGCTGGCTGAAAAATGCAGAGGCTTGGGAGCTGATTACTGAGCCACGCCATACCCGTGCATGTGGTAGAAGTGGCTGGACATGGCAGCTGCTGGACCCAGGCAGGTTTGAATTCATTGCCACGAGTCTGTCAGAGTCCTTGGGTGCCTCTGTAGTCAGAGAGGGATTGATGCCTCCAGAGAGCAACTCAGCCCTCCTTGTTCATCATCTCATGTTAAAAGGGGAAGAGCCAGACTGATGGCTGCAGATTGCATGGATACTACAGAAAAAGGCAGCTTGAAAGGAAAAAAAATCCTTGCCAGGACACTACAGCCTCTACTCCGTCCTCCAGAGAAGGAGTACTACTCCGGTACAAGATACAGTTATCTGTAAGTAGTACATACTCTGATTCACAGCTAAATGCCATGTGCATGGTTAAATAAAAATGCTTTCCACAAACAGTCTGACTTGATGAGAAAGATGCCCAAACCTCTGCCCTCTGTGGTTACTTCCAAAGATTTTACCACTTTATCTGTGTCTCTTTGCATTTTCCAATTTAGCTCCAAAAGACTGACTGTAAGCTAAATCTCTGCTAAAGGATACCAAAGCTTAAGACAATTGCAAAGAGAAGAAAAGATCACAAAGTGGCAAAGGCTTTCACCATGTGAATAATCCCATACTATGCTAGCTTCTGTGGCAATTATTATGTGAAGATCTACTGCTCCACACTGTAATTCACTGCCCCTTCATTTGTAACATAGAAAGAGCTTGTGGAGATGGCTGGGAAAGCAGTGCCTGCCTAAAATGAAACAGATCAAAATTAAACTTTAACACCATTTTGCTTGAAAGAGATGTCACCTAAAAGAGCACCCTCAAATCCAACGGATATTTGTCTAAGTGATTCGTAATCCTTAATCTACCAAATATTGCTGTCACAAGTGTCTGAATTTCCAAAATTAAAACACAGAAATAAGAATTATCTGTTTCTTCAATCTGTTTTCCTTGTGAATGGTCTTTTCCAGTGCCCTCCAGGGAGCTAATGATTCACTCACACATATGGCCATAAGGATTTCTAATTTGCTGGTGACTACCTCCTTTTTCAGCCTTCTCTTCCTACAAAGTGTCAATACACTAATCTGAGGGTTGCTGAGGGTTGGACTCCTACCTGGAGCTGGTGGCAGTGCCAGTGCTGTGACTCATGGGCAGCATTGTCGTGTGTGTGGGAACTCCTAGAGAAGACCAGTTGTCATGGGACTGCAGCATGGAAAAGCAGGCAGAGGAGTTATCGGCATAGGATGCTGAGAGAAAAAAGCAAGCATTTAAACACACTAAAATCAGAACAAAAAAATGACTTTGTACTCAAATGCAATGTATAGCTTTAAATCATATACACCCCCCCCCCCGATTGCTGCCTTGCAAGACAAAACCCAAAGTTACACACACACACATACACTGAGAGAAAAATTATGTCAGTTACCAGTTGTGTCAAGCTTACACACTCACTGGCATTGTCCCTGCTGATGTGTTATTTTGCTCAACTTGCAAAGTCTTACTTCTATGAAGGATCTATGGCCAAAAAGTTGTCTTCAAACCACCTGCTAATTCAACATATGCTTCCTTCTTTGGTCAGTGGAAAGAGGCAGGCTCCCTACTTGCACCGTCCCAGTCACTCTTCCAGGGCACCTTCTTTATCTTCATCATCTACACTGGCAGTAACAGCCTGATGGCCCTGGATAACAAGCATATCCCTGGATCACACATCCCAGTTTTGAGCTGAACATGCCATCACAGGCTCTGAAGTTTGCCTTAGGCACCATCAGGAGTGACTGGACTGTGGCTTAAACTACTCAGCTTGCGACCAAAACTGGCTGGCCAATGTGGCAGAGGTGCTAGGAAGCTATAAAGGGAATCTTATAAAAGTGAGAAAGAAGTTGCGGTGGTGGCTGGCTTAAGGAAGGAGAAGAGGTTCCTTGCTGAGGACCGGTGAACAAGAAGGAACACCAGAGGTGTTTTGTTCTTTTATTCTGTTTCAAGTGCCAGAACTCGCATACAATTTCCAAGGTGCAAGAAAACTCCACAGAAAGCTAGTCTTTCACTTTAAAATTAACTACAAAGCTGCCCAGAGGACTGGTCAGCCTGCAGCTGGAGCCCTGTGTATTACTTCACAGTACAAAATATTAAATATTTCTTTCAAATGAGCCCCTCCAATATCCAGACAAGCTGAAGGACAAAAATTGTTACAGACCTTTACCATAAGAAAGAAAGAAAAGAGAAAAAACCAAATTCTTAAAAATCTCCCCTCCCTTAAGTGTCTATGGCTTAAGGCACTAAGCTTTAAGCTATTTGGCTGTACCTGAGCACAGTTCTTAAATAGCTCTGCAGTTTACTCAGCTCCGTATTGTTTCTGCATATCCATGTTTGACGCATTCAGTGAGTGTAACCTTAATGCACTGATGTTAACTACAGCAATTGGCAAGTAAAACTGACAGAATCAGGCACTCATTTATTATGTGTTAATAAGAAATGAGACTGACAGAACCAGACATACACTCCTTCATTTCATTGTTATATTACCTTTAATAATGATTAAAATACTCACTTTCAAAGTTAAATAAAAAATAGACAAAGTAAGATTAAACTCACTGCTTCTAAGAATTCAAAAGCACAAGATAAAGCCAGCACAAGTCACTAATTAGCAGGAGACATTTCTACACACCCTCAGCTTTTCCATCATAAAGAGACTGGGGACATGTACTCATTGTCCCTATTTCTTTGCAATGCTGGCCCCAAGCCCGCTGCACAAACTGAGTCAGATAGCAACCTCAATTTCTGCGGCATGGCTCGAGACACCCACCGCTCAAAGCTTGCATCCCTCGGCTCATTTCCCATCTTTTTACAGAGCTGCAATGTCAGACTTACTTGGTGAGTTGTTTCTATGGGTGTAGGGGTTGGGGTAGGGGGCAGGACGGTGGTTCCTCAGCGATGAGTACCTTTCACAGCTGTGAGCAGGGGAGAGCGACAGGGGTGCTCCAAACTGAGGGTGAGGATTGGCAGGTGGGCACAGAGCCCCAGTCCCAGGAATAAGCCAACTACCTACTGTGAGGAAGCAAGAGGTTTGTAAGACAGGGATGTAATGCAGCCAGGCAGGGAAAGAATCACAGCAATGAGATAAACAATTCATAGAATCATTGAGTAGTTTGGGTTGGAAGGGACCCCGAAAGGTCATCTCATCCAAACTCCCTGCAAGGAGCTGGTGCATCTTCAACTAGATCAGGCTGCCCAGAACCACATCCAGCCTGGCCTTGAATATCTCCAGGATGGCGCATCCACCACCTTTCTGGGCAATCTGTGACAGTGTTTCACTACCCTCATTGTAAAGAACTTTTTCCTCACATCCAGCTCAAATTTCCCCCTTTCTAGGTTAAGGCCATCACCTCTCATCCTGTTTACAACAGGCCCTGCTGAAAAGTCTCTCCCTATCTTTCTTATAGGCCCCTTTTAAGTCTCCCCAGTCTTCTCTTCTCCAGGCTGAACAGCCCCAACTCTCTCAGCATTTCCGCATAGGAGATAATTGACCAGTGAGGAAATGCACATTCAGGAAAAGCAACAGTTTCAACATGGCTGAAAACTGGATCTTTACAACTTTCTTAAATGATCTTATGCAGAATAATTAGACAAGAGCTTAGAAAATGCCCCGTGACAAACTAAACATGGTTTTTTAAAGTACTATTTAATTACAGCCACAGTAAGGAAACACTGAAATGGTTAAACCCTCCCTTACGTAGGTAAGTGTGTGCTCAGTAATTGTTAGTGTAATCTTCAGTTTTAAATTGCTCTGTGGGGTTCTCTATAGCTAAGCTCTGAGGTTTCTCAAGATGCTAAGAAGAACTCTTAAAACTGAAGTATTTTCACTGAAACAAAATAATTCCTAATGCAATTCAAATTCCCCCCTTTACAGGCTGCAGACATTTTTTGCAATTAACTGTTAAAACAGAAATCATGAAAACACTAATGCTTCATATCCATCTGAAAACAAAATATTTTAAGCAAATGCCCCTTACTTTTTTAAAGTACTTAAAACATAAGTACTATTTCAATGATTTTCTGCTGTACTTGGAAATAAACTTTTGTCTCCAAATCCGTATGAATGTTCCTGTCCTTGTATACAGAGGCAGCTGACTTCTTAGACATGTATTCTATGCTTCTATGAAAGGATTTTGAATGTAATACAGAAGTCCTAACACCACACAAACATAGATTGTGATGTTTATGCAATCGTAAACCTGCATGAATCATAATCATAAGGATTGGGAATATTATTCTCCCTACAAACTAACAAGCCAGCCAGCAAAACACCTGTCAAAGTTTTGCTTAACAGATAAGATGGAAGAAATCAAAGTTATACTCATGATGAAGAATGAAAGGAAACATACACTGCGAATACCCAGACTGCTGGTTGTCTCCCACTTCCTCCATCATGTCTTTGTGATCACTTCTGGAAAAGAAACCATCTTGTGTTAGTTAGGAATATGCTTCTACAAATCTATGCAAAGAATCCAGGCTTTAGAATTAAGAGCTCTCACCTTTCCTTTGCATCAAGAAATGCCTTTGCAAATGGATTGTATTTAATTTTTAAAGCCGTTATCTAAAAACAACAACAAACATCTTTATTTGCAAGTATCACCATTCATTATCATACAGATATTAGGATTTGAGTTTTGACTATCTACTGAAGTTAGTGAAATCCCAGATTTTTTAAGAAGATGAGGCCCATAATACCAACCTATGAACAACAATTAAACAGCCTCCAAGGTCTGAACTATCAGCAGAGAGTTAGGAATTAATCCCTCTGCCAAATTCTAAGAGACTGAATTGCCTGGTTTTATTGATCTGCTAAGGAAATAGCTAAAAAAAGTAGCACACTAAAGAGTTGTAAAAACTAACTGGTAGTTGAGAGATTTATTAAACATAGGTGTGCATTTGGACTAAGAGAGAAAGGCCAATTTTGAAAATGGCACATCCAGTTATTTTACTGTGTAGCTGAAAATGACAACTGGGTTTGCGACCATACCCATTTGGCCCACAGAATCATTTGAGGATTATTCTCCTGCAATGAATTTGCAGTACATATTGAGACAAACAGTGATCAGAACTTTGTGCTGCGATACATTCACAGGGTTTTTTGCACATATTAACTTCAGTTCTTATATTTAGCTTCAGACAAAGCACAGAAGGAACAGAGAAAAACACAAAACAGGCCATTTATTTTTTTGCTCTGCAACATACACTTTGCCACTTGAAACCCCCTGGTACTTGCATCCTCTCTTCCCTGCTGTGCTTACCTCCTCGTTCTGGTAGGCCGTCACAGCTATAAACTGGGTCTCTGGGAAGGAATGGCTGGTGATCATCCGCTGTGGGCCACCCACTCGCACTATGTGGATCCTGGGCTCGTACTTGTGCAGAGAGTTCAACATGATCTGTGAGCAAAGGGATAGAATGTGTAAAAGGCGACAGAGCGGCAGTAGACGCAGTAGGCGCAGATAGCAATTGCAGCTTAAACTGCCTAATGATCTGTCTTTCCAGTGGAGGAGAAAGAGGCAACAGGTAGGATTAAATCCTAAGAATGAAGCTGTAAGAAAAGGAAGGGAACACTGCTGTCAGACATTCCAGCTTTGTGCCTAGTTATCCTCATCCCTATTGCTTGACAGGCAGCTTGCATAGACGCAAACGCGTTGGCTGCAAATAGCCAGAAAGTTGCGTCTGCTACTCCGTTGGCATTAGCAGCTATTCAATGCGGAAAGACATATAACAAAAGAAAGTCAAAACCCGAAGGCACCCATCCTCGGCGGAAAGAACGCATGTCTCGTAGCAGCGGTATAAAATCTAGCACCAAGGAGGGCGGGAGCAGTGGCCCGGTAGGACCCCGCCGTCCCTTAGGGTCCGGCCGGGTTGGGGCCGGGCTGGTCCAGCCGCGCTGAGAGGGTCCTTACCTGCCCGCCACCGTTGAGCTTGTTGGTGAGTTTGACTTTACTGAAGGAGACAGGCGCCTTCATCCAGTGCGCGCCGAAGTTGGGTGAGTCGGGGTGGATGTATACGCAGCTGGGCGCCTGCGGCTCCGGCTTCCCGCCCGGCACCCACTCCCCGTTCACATACTTCCAGCGGTGCCCGTCTGCCGCCACGAAGTCCAGCAGGAAGGAATACATGGCGTTGGGGTCCAGCCCCGACACGCTCACCTTCAGCACCGGGAACATCCTCCTGCGGGGCGACACGGAGGCGTGAGGCGCGGCGGGGGGCAGCACCCCCCTTCTCTCGGCCCCGGCCCCGGGATACACAGCCCCCCCCGCCGCCCAAACCCCGCGGATGGCCCTGCCCCGCTGCCGCCCTACCTGCCGTTCTTGGTGACGATCATCTCGTTGGTGAGCTCCTTGAAGCGCAGCCACAGGTCGTTGTCCTCCAGCGTGACCCGCAGCTCCCGCTCCGTGGGGTCGCCCTTCTCGCTGCCCGCCTGCAGCTCGCTCTCCACGGCGCTCAGCAAGTGATCCACGCGGTACTGCGGGGCCTTGCCCGCGCCCTCCGTCCCGGGGGAGCTCATCCCGGCCCGCGCCCGCCCGCCCGCCTGGCGGGGCAGGCGCCCTGGCAGAGCCCCGAGCAGTGGCGGCGGCGGGGCCGGGGCTGACTCCGCTTGACCTCCGCGGCCCCAGCGAGCGGGAGCGGGGAAAGGGCCACTGTTATACCCAGCCATAAACACCCCCCCGGTGACATCACCATGCCGGCGGGGGGGCCCCGCTGATTGGCGAACGGCCGCTTTGATCCCTTCGGCCGGCCTTTGCGATTGGCTGCCCGCGGCCATATCACAACGGTGCCCGGGGAAGCCTGTGATGTTAATTGCAGCCCGCGGGATTAAACGCGGCTATTTTATGTAAATCTGCCCCCAAATGTTTGCACCTCTATCAAAGCCGCCGGGGCCGGGGCTCCGGCAGCCGCGGAGGAAATGGCCCATCCCGGCAACAGCCCCATAACCTGCGTGCGGCACCTCCCGCATCATCCACCGCCGGGACCACCGGCGCCCGCCACAGCCAGCCCCGGGGTCTGGCTTCGGGGAGCCACCCGGGCAGCGGATTCAGATTTGGGGGAGAAAAGGGGAAGAGTCCTTCCCCTTCCCCCCCAAGCCTCTCACCCCTTCACGCTCTCCCTTGTCACAAGCCCCGGAGCTTCTGCTTGAACGAAGGTTGCAGTTAGCAACGACAACCCCGTCTGGAAAACGTAACCAAAAAGCTCTGCTGAGTGGATGAACTGAGCCTAACACATCAAGGGAACACACACACATACGCACACTCCCCGCCACGGCGTCCCCAGCCTCCAGCCAGCACCGGAGCCTGTTCTGTCTCCTGCTGCAGGCAGTGCCTTCCCACCCGAGGGGGCTCGGCCAAGGCGGCTGTGAGCCCCCCGCCTCGGTGAAACCACTCTGCTAAAAGTCAGACTGTCAGCTGAAGGCTCCGATTTCTACAACAAGGAGACACCCTCCGCGAGTTTCTGAGGCAGGAGCTGAGCCCGAGCCTCGCGGGTGGAACTTTGCAAGTTGTTTAGAGCGAAAACAGGCGGTGGGGTGCAGGAGAGGAGAGCTCACTTGGAACCCCCCCCGCCGCCTGTGGTTTAATCGTTTGCATTCTCCGGGGCTGCGGAGGTCTGTGGTGTGAGGGAAACAGTTTATTACCTTTCCGTGAGAATCCCTGGATAGAGGGCGAGGGAGAGAGAGGTGACAATGAGCAGGAAATAGTTCAATGGGGTCTCTTTAAACAATAACAAGTTCTTTAAACGGGGCAAAGGAAAGGGGGGAAAAAGAGGCGCGGTGTAAAAATAAGGGTTTCTTTCAAAATACGCATCTCCTTCAAACACCGCGCATCGTCGCTGCCGAGATTTGTAAGATTTTAGGAGAAGGTGCCCGGGCCTCGCTGGCAGCCTGGCTGGGGCCGAGGGGAGCTGGAGGTCGCGGCTGTCAGGGAAGGCGCGATGGAGGAGTCCTTGATACAGGAGACAGGCGACGGCTCAGCCCGGGCACCGGCTCCTTCTACTGGCACGCAGCCCCCGCGTGCACTCCCGCCTGTGTCGGCGCCTGCATCCCTGCCTGCGCCCTGCCTGCACTCCAGCATTTCCACATACTGCACGCAGCGGAGTAGCAACCCGAGCGTGTCTGTCCTTCATTCGACTTCAAATAAACCCAAAGCTTCCGCTGCTGATTTCGGTTTCTTCTTGTTGTAGCAGTTGCGGGTCTATTTTCATTACACAGCACCGTCAGGCTCCTGTAGCATTAACTTACTCCTCTGAGGTTTTTCTTTTTTTTTCCCTTCAACCTGACATGTCACATTACGCACACCGGCTTTCATCAACCACTTGTCCAGAAACACGCGAAAAGTTATTACCCCTTCAGGTTAATTCCTGTGATAAAGTTCCCTAATGCTCTTTCTGCCTGAGCACCTACAGCCTGCTTTTCGTCCTGTTTGGAGGGAGAAAGCAGCAGTTGCAAAGAAACTATGGGAGAAGCTTTCTGAGTTGGTCCGTAGTCGCTGCTATAGAGGGTTTGAGCTGGTGTTTTCATTTGTCAGGTATTTATTTCTCTCCAGGCGCTCCACTCCAACTAGGCTGTTTGTGCCTTGGCAGGTCGGCAGCACCGTCTCACTTCGGGTGTGTGCCCCGACGGCGACACTACAGACATCTTAGTCCCGAAAATCCCGGGCAGCAGGAACAGGTAACCCCCAAAAAGGGCCCCCAGGGACAGTTACCCTCTCCCTGCAAGTGAAGGGGAAGAAGGGACCGTTCGCCCTTGCAAAAGTGGCGTCCCTTTTACCGTTCGCGACGTGTGGGGGGTGACTGGTGGTGATGGGTCCGGTGTAAAGCAAACCTCAACCTCCGTTCTTCCTCAGGGCCACCTCATATGGCAGTGAATGTGTTTAAGAGCCGAAAACTGCAAGACCGGCCGGAATTGGAAGAGACGGGGCCGTTTAGGTGGAAAATGAACAGTTCGAAAATGAATAAATAAAATAGAGATCATCTGAATGTGTATTTAGGCGATTTGAGCTTTAAAAACACTCCTCCGGATGGATGCTTCGAGTAAGGACTAATTCCATATATATGTGTATGTATATATACATACACACAAAGGACAGGAATATCTATGATGTGTACAGAAGTAATGGGAAGCAACCTCAATCCCTTCTGCAGCAAACACTTATCTATACTGTTTCTCATTTTGCTCTGATTCTTTAGGTAAAGGGTGGAGCGTTGAAGTCAAATATAATTTTGCACATTTCACGTTTTACTTAATACTTAGGAACTGACCACTCCTCTCGTCCCAGACAGTATATGCACTCAACTTTTACTGATCTTTCTAAAAAGAAATCTTTCCAGCTTTGCATTTTTAAATGACCATAAAAAAGAAAAGAGAAAATAAAGTTTCCAGAAGTTATACATAATCTTTGGAACGGGGGAAAACAGAAACAACAACAGCTAGAGGTAAAGCTTTTCCTGGGCTTGGATTCCTGCCGTCTTTATTTTATTCCCTTCCTCTTTCTGATCTTAATTGCTCCTTGGTTCTCAGGAGAGGAATCCCCACTCCCGCAGCCTTTTCACCGAGAGCTGCCGTGCATGACAGTTTACAGCCAAAAAACTTCCTCCTGCCGAACAGCTACAAAGTTTCCCGATTTATAGCAATACTTTCCTTCTTGCACGGGGCGAGTAGTACCCCCCAGCTGTTACCGCGGGTTCATGAGACCTGGACATCATTCTGCACCTTATTCCCGGGATAGCGCAAATCCCCAGGCACCTTTTGGGTGGGAAACAGCCCGTGGCCGCTCTCGCAGCCCCCGGTACCCCCTGAGCCATGTGCAACGTTAATCACGGGGGATAACGTGCGAAAATGAGAGCATGGCTGCGTATTGGAGGTAGCTGTTTAATTATCTTTCAGCTTGCAGTTCGGGGACGGGGGGACGGACGGGGACACAGGGGCAGTGAGGACCTCCCATAGCGCAGGGCCAGCGCCCAGGGGAGCCGCGCCGGCACCCCCTGCACCCGGGGATGAAACTCACCGTTCGCAGGTCAAAACCTCCCACCCCTGAAGAAAAAACACCTACTTTCCCACCACGTTCCTTTTGTTTGGTTGGTTGGTTTCTTTTATTTTCTCCTTAAGAAAAATGAATAAATTTAATATAATACATACGTTATGTATGTCACAGAGATGTATATCTCTCTACTTATCATCTGCCTTTTCCTGGACACGGAGGAGGAATATCCTACTGATACTATAGTTGGGGCATTGATTCAGGATGCCAATGCCATTTTCATAAGAAACTTCTGGATTTTGTTTCCATCTGGCATTTTACTTTCCTTATATACAAAGCTTAGACAAGAGAAAGCCTAAAGATTGTTCTGTGACAGCTCTTTATGACGACTCACCATTTTGTAACCCCAACATACTAACATATACCTACATAGGAACGGACAAGGTGAGAAAACATACAGTGGTTATATACATTTTAAGTTAATAATTTGTGAGTGCTATGCCTCTGGAATAAGTATCTTTCAGGTTCCATAGCTGTAGTATTCAATAGGGCTGATTTTCTCCAAAGGTCTCAATGCATCCATGTTTTTGAAAAACATTTCCTTTTCAAGTAGTCTGGATGGAGCACAACATGTTGATTTTGATTTGTTTTGCTTTCCCCCTTTAGCATTTGAGGGGGCAAGGCAAAGGCAGAGTGCCATCCTGCATTTTTTGAAGGTGGCAAAACTCCTGTTGACTTAGTCAGATCTTTGCTTGAGTACTGCTAAGTGCCCTCTCCATCTCAAATGCTTGGATCCTGAGATTTCCCTCTTGAAAGTCAATGATCAAACTTCCAATGACTTCAGCGCCTGCTGCACTAGACAGCACCAACTGGGGAAAAACAACAAAATAAACTGAAGCTCCCATGAAAGCGCTCAAGGGAGAGTCTGGCTCAAAGATGGATGAAATCAGCAAACTTGCAAGCAGAGTATTTTTGACTCAAAGTCAAAATGTTGACCTAGAATATCCTTGTTAATATCTTAATATCTAGTCTTAGGAGACTAGAGCTATTTAAACCAAGTTATCCTGAGTAAGTTAGTGTGAACAAGTCAACCACACAAGAGCCATCCACCGCTCTTGAAAGGCCATTTCTCTGAAAACTGCAGAGACACAATGGACCACCAGGGCTGCAAAGAGCAGTGGCAGAATAATAGATACTGTTTACTGCTTTATCCTGGCCTAAAGGATAATCTTAAAAAAACCCAATCAAACAAAAAACAAAACAACAACAAAACATAACCCCCACACATGCTGAAGACATATTCTGATTCAAACAGGGACCATAGGAGTCTGGTGACTGAAAGTACTTGCTTTGCCACAAACATCCTGGCAGGAAACCTGTTGAGAGATCATACCATAAACAATACCTTTTCCTATATTCCAACACACACAGCTTCCAAAGGGTGCAAATGTAAACGTGACTTTTCTTGCTGATACACATCTTCATTATAAAAGTTAATGTTGAGGTGTCAAGTACAAAAATCCTCAGGTTTTCTGACATTAATATCCAAAACAACATAACTTTGCTGGGAATATAAATCTTTGCCTTGACCATTCTCTCTCTTTATAAAAGTTGCAAATCAAACAGCCCATATTCCTTTTGCAGTTCTTAAAATGTCAACAAAAATTTAAGGTAGTCGGGAATCCATAGTTTCTCCTTTCCCTCTCCTTTGAATATTTCATGGAGATTCATGTAAAGCTTAAGACAAACTGGGTGCTTCACAGCTACATAATAATAACACCTCTAGAAAAAAATAAGATACAAAGTCCTAATTTGTAATTGAAGACTCTTTAAAAACAATTCAACTTCCTTTCCTATTTTTTTTTCTCCTCCTTTAAAACTGTTTTAACACTTTTCTTTCTCCTCCTCCATAGGAAAGGTAAATATCCAGTGTTAATGAGTATTATTTCAAATTTTATAAATAAGGGCAACATTTTCAGTATTTGCCTGACAACTTGTGTCTGAATCTAGAGTATCTCATATTTTGGATTTAATAATTGCCTTGAATGCAGCCTCAAAGCTTCAAGTCTCTTTTGAACATTTTGCTGCCAACATTTCCTGATTTCTTGCTCTAGATAAGTTCCTCATCCATATGAAATAAAAGCACTTGGACAGCTTCAGCAATGAGAGATTACTGAAGGCAAATTCTCTGCCTCTACTCAGCAAGGAAGTTATCTGGTAAAAAGCTGTTTTCTTTACCTCATTTGAGTTAATCTCCACTGACTGCTACCATCATTTTGCTGCTGCTGTCTTCATCATCTTGATTAGCCTGCTCAGAAGAAAGGACTGGAACTAAACTCGATCTATATATTATTTATATTTTTGTCTATATATAACTCACATGAAGCATACTTTTACATCAATGGAGCTACCTTTTAGCCCCTTCCACTGTCTCCTCTCTTACACTGCTCTGAGCCGAATTAACCTCTTTCCTCCAAGCTGTATGAGACCTACATCTACTGTACATACCCAACCCTTTATTTTACTCAGACTTGCTTCCCCCGCAGGGACTTTTCCACATCTGATATAAATATTTTCATATTACTACTTTAAGAAAGTGAAAACACTCACAAACTGATAAAGTCACCACCATGTATTGTTGTGTAAATATTTTTTTCTATTATATACACATTTATGTTGTGCACCATCCTGGACAGGTCTCCTCAGAGGAAAATAAGCAGTGTTACAACCACGGAAATTTAAATCTGGACAAGGAATAAATAAGTAGAGCAACATTCACTGGAAAATGCCAACGGCAGAGAAAAGAGAAACTGCTGATGCAACAGCTCCTTAAAGAAAACCCTGTTGGCCTTCTCAAGCAGATGATGGGCAGACTAATGCCAGCTGCCTGGAGAGCAGCTTCTGGGATGTACAGACACACTTCTGGTCCTCTGTTTCATGACCAGGAGTGTAAAATGTTTTGCAGACTTCAGCCTTTCTGTGTTAAACATACCCATCAAACTCTGACAAAAACAGATGCTTCTTAGTTTCCTACTTTGAATTCAGCAAAGGTTAACTGGTTCTTGGCCACTTTTTCTGCCTTATGCCACCTAAGGAGTTCAGGTGTGGGAATACGGCTGAGGTAATGTACAGCATGAGAGACTGGAAGCCAGGGAGCTGATTCTGACTCACTGTCTCACTTTGGTCAAGTCTTCAGGATCTCCATGCTGGTAAGCTGCTCTACTTCCTAGTGAAAACATTACACAGAAATTTTCGCCCATAATATCCCATCCTTATTTTCTCTGGAACTATTTGCAATGAAAGAAAGTATCCAATAAGCTAATAATACATAATGAAAAGTAATTACATGTCAAAACAAGTATTCACAATCTTTGTTGTCTGGTAATGCAAGCTCAGTCTGATTGCCTGACAAAGGTGCATTTCTTCTGCTGGATGTTTTCGAACACTTGCATGTCTATCAAACTGCTCGTTTCAGTCCCACTTAGTTTCTGCATGCTGCAGGTATTGGTTCACTTTGCACTAAAAAAACAAACCCAGTCTGCATAGTAAAAAGGGACATTTAAGCCCTACTTTTTTGTCTAGCAGTCCGTGTGGTCAGTACCCCGTGCAGATACAAGAGATGATGAATGAGCAGCAAGGGATGAATGTGTGGGGACCACATCGTGTGGTAACCACTAGGGCATTTGCTACATACGACAGTGCCAGAAATACCTAGGAGACACTGCAGACACCTGAGCCTCTCCTTGAAATCCCTACATGTTAGAATCTTTCCCAGGGCCAGAAAGTATTTCTTGCCCTTGCTAAGAAAATGTCAGCTGTGTGACCTAGGACTGGTGGTTCTGTAGTCTGATGTAGCAGTGGTTAATTGTTACATAGGAAGAAACGATCCTTCACCCCTGATTATGCAGATTATTTTGCAATGTTTCCAGTCAGAGAGGCATTGCCTTTGTGCTTCTGTTGACTCACTTATTCCTCAAAGCATGAGGCCATATAGCTGTGTTTTTTATAAGCCATTTTAAATGTTTTTTCTTATCCATCTTGCTTCTGACCTTCATGATAATTAAAATTGCTTATTCCTATGAAACTACTTTTTATGTCTATCTCAGAGCAGTAGAGGTTCACTGCATTCCTGGATTATTCCTTGCAGGTTGGTAGGAAAAATGTATAGCTCCCTTACCTAAAAAATCTGTGCTGTCTTTTCACTTTAAACACCAGTGGCCTCAGTTGGTGATTAACTAGTTGAAAACATTCTACAGAAGCACAATTTTGACAATGTTGTGCACTAAATTTCTTTCTGTCAATGCTGATTCCAGCAGCCTAACATAAAATTCTCAGATAAGGCCAACTAAACAGCGGCGGATCTAACTAGGACAACTATTTCTTTTCACTCCCTTGGACCCCAGAAATCTTCATCTTTTCATCATCTTATTATGGCTCTTGCATTTCCCTGTATATATAAGATAATTGAAGAAGGTGAAACCTCTATTTTAAAAGTTAATGATAGAACCACATGTAATTGACCCAGATCTCTAAAAGACAGAATATGAATTCAGGTATACCCAGCTTTATTACTGTTCAGAATTTAATTGTATAAAATCTGTCAACAGGACCATATGTGCCCCTCCTCAGTAAATACAAAATTACAATATGTGGTAGCTAGCTAGACAGAGTTGTTGCTGTGGTAGCTAGCTAGGCAGTGTTGTTGCTGCACACTTGCACCAAATCTGTGTACATAACTTCTGTGTGGGAACAGAAAAAGACACTGATCCCAATCATATCTGTCTGCATTAGTACTTTTGATAGCTCCTAATTCAAGAGGCATTTTGTCATTTGTACTTAATGTTGTTCCACACTATGCTGTGGGATTTTTCCCCCAGTGAGAACTGGAAACTTTTGACCCAATTGCAATGATATTCCAGAGTATCATATTCAGTATTCCATACATGAGTGAAAAAGCAATAATTGTTATGCAAGAATTACCAAGCATTTTAAATCTGAACTACATTTCTGTTCATTCAGAGATACTATGATATCTGAGATCTCAAACCTAAAACTTCCTGATGTTGCCAACTATGCTCATTTAAGCTGGCAGGTTACTTTCTCTCACAGATTTGCCTCTTGCATTCTTGTTAACGTATGTAATACATTAGTAATCTTGCAGGCACATTGCAAGCATTTCTTCACCTTCTTCAGCTTATTTTAAAAAAGTTGTTCGTCTTCAGTTGAATTTAAACAAATCTTACCCATGCAATAGTTACCGCTGCTTTATACTAGTAAAAAACCCATAAACATCACCAATTGAAGCCTTCTCCAATTCCATCCATTAGACAGCTTGGTATTTGTGTTTAACACTGGCTTTGCAAAAAATTTCTTTAAGAAACCAGAGAACAAATTTCAATATTGTCCAAGTCTGCAATTTAAGGTGCATTTCACTTTCAGAATCTTGTGGCAGATGTCGTGTATGCCCAGGAGTTCACTCCTGATTCTGTTTGTCTAGATGTCAAGGACAAGGTCAATCTGAGCAGCAGAAAAAGAACTGCTTTACTTTCAAGGCATGTTTCCTGAGAAATAAAGCCCTTCACTTCAATCCCCAACACATCGTCAGCTTTGATAAAACCAGAATTTAATTCAAGATTTCATCTTCAGCAGATGTCTTGTCTCACACATTTAGTTGTGTACACTTACAGTAAACATGTTTCTATTCCAACAGCAACTGCTGTGATGCACTGAAAACTTTTCTCCCCATTTTACATCTAGAAACACAAGATTAGAGTGTGCAAAACAAAAACTGTAGTTCTTACAATTTTTGCCTGTGAGCAACAACTGGAAGCTGAAAAGTCTTGTATTTACAAGACTGGGTAATGACTTGTGTCTCTATTTTATTTTGGGGTGGTTGCATTTGTTTCGTTTGAGGTTTTTTGTTTGGTCGGTTGGGTTTTTAATTTTTCAGATTTGCATCCTGAATAACAGTGAAAAAGAGGTGTAATGTGAGCGAGCATACACATTACGAATCTTCCTTCCAGAAAAGAAAGGATAGGAATTAACCAAGTCTCCAAAATGTATTTCTTTCTTTGGTCCTGGCTGTTCTTTAAAAGTCTTTGTGTTTCCACAAGGAGGTTTTGGCAAGCATTTCTTTTGGGAAGGGGGGGAGGAGAAGGAAAATCAGTGGGAGGAACCTAAAAATCTCCACCTTTTGGCTGTCTCAAGTACTTGTCTGCCTGGAAGCTCAATATGATGCAATTAATGAACAGCAGTCCTCCACCTTCAGTGCTTCCTCCCTTTTTTGAGACAGATGTGCTGACAGCATGGCACCTCCTTTAAAGGAACTGAGTTTTATGGAAGCAGATCTCAGCAAGGCATAAGTGGCTCCAAGCTTTTGGCTGCCCCATGTATTTTCAAGAAAAATCACAGTGTTTCATGGCAAATACCCAGAGACAATATCAGAGACAAAACCATGTCTATGCAGGGTCCAGCAAATACCTCCTTTAATTCAGATTCCTTTCAAATATCCATGCATGCTAAAGTTTCCTTTCCTTGTCTTGAAAAACACTCTTATGGAAAAATGCATCTCACATGCAAGCTATCTTTTCTTCTCATACACTGCACACATTTTACTCTGCTTTGCTTTCCTCTTATTCCTTCTAGACATATCCTCATACGCAACCTCAAAACGGTTCTTTCATTCTGTGCTTTTACATCTCACAAGCTATACAACACCACCCTCTTCTTACTTATATCCAAACTCAAGAAACAAACAGACTCAAAACTCAACCTATCAGGGTGCCTAAAGTTAGATAACTAAATAAATTACCTGCTAATCAGTGGTGCTAAACACTTACAATTCCTACCAAAGTCAAGAACTTTAGAAAACTGGGATGATTCAGCCCCTACAACCTCCATCTCCCTGCACCTCCAGCCACAGATCAGTATTCATAGTCTAGCTTTACTCACCAAACTAATTGTATTAGGCTTAACCAAACTGGATAAAGCAATTGCAGAAATTAAGTTACCAAATTGGACTCACATGCCTAAATTTAGCCACATAAGTTTGATAAACTTTTTGGGTTAAACATTAAGAAAAAGAAAACAAGACAGAAGAAAGCAACTTGATAGATACAGAATCCCAGACTTTCTTCCAAGAGGAAGCACAGCTCCAGGAAACCTTATGGATATCAACTAGCTGTCATGAGAAATGAAAGTACAGTATATGCCTTCTCAAGACTTCATGCTTCACAGCGCCCTGCAAAAACCACATGAAGGATGCATAGAGAATAAAATATTTCCCTTTAGTGTTTCCTCAAAACTTAAGCAAAACCTAATTTTCTCTAATATTGCCGATGGTCTAACTCAGAGAAAGATCAGAGGAAAACAGTGGTCCCAGCACATGGGAAGTATTTGTGAAGATATTTGGTCTGTCTCTGTAAAAATTTGGGTTAAGCTTCAATCATAATTCAAAACAAGATCTACATTTTAAAAATATTTTTTTAAATAAACACAATTTCTATAAATTGTCTCAGAGTTAACAAAGCAAGATCAGTTTTGCACAAAGTATTTATAAAGAAATAATAGTACTGAACTATGAAAAGTGAAGTTTCAACAGCTTTAGAGCAACTAATACATATTTAAAGAGAAATACTGAACAGTAACTGAATAGCAAGAGTAACGGATAGGAGGGTGTTCTCACTCAATAGATATATTTGAGATGTCTCAATTGAGAAACTTTAATGCTAAATCCCAAGTATTCCTAGTTATTTTTACTTTAATGTTTTGTTACTAGGCTTCGAAGCAGAAATCGTGAAGTAGATGCAAAGGCACTATCTTACCTTCCACTTGTAGCTGAAGAGCTTTGTAAACATCTCCAAAGGAACTCCTGTTGCTTAAAGTCCTGGTGGGAATCTTCAAGAGAATAAACCCATGGAAGGAAAAGGCAATCGCCTATTTCATGTCTGCTTTCTTCATTCTACTCTAATTAACAGCTCTAGAAGAGTTTGTAGGAAAAGCAGATTGTTTTTACAGGTTGCTGGAACCTGAACTTTTCATGGAGAACTGGATGGAGATCTTGCATTAAAAGGCAGTCAGCAGAAATATGCTACTTTGGAAAGGGATGCTGACTTATCGACACACTTTAAAATATACTAATTACATTGAATATTTCTACTGTGTTTTCCCATCAACTGGTCAGAAGAGGGAAGGGGAAAAAAACCAGACAATCCTATTTTGAGAATGCTTTCACTCTAAAGGAATGTGAAAGTAGATTGCTTAAGAGTCTTGTCTCAAGAGTAGTTACTGTCATTTCAAAGTATTTCTCCTGCTGAAGGAGTCTGGATTAAATAATATAGTCTTTGCTATACATTTTAAAAAATAAAACCAAAATATTTATTTTTTGTTTTAGCTGTCTTTATCTAAGTTCAGGTTTATATCATCATCACTTGCAGTGGAATTTCTATGGTACTCATCATTTCTAAGTAATTTCCACAGGAGTGTAATAGAGGTTTATGAGACAAATATGGATATATCAATGTACCACGTCCTGGTTTGCACTGCTGCGTTACATTTCTTATTTTCCATCTTTGTCTACTAATCATTGGCTTGCAGTTGATAAATATCTATTCCTGTGCATTTCAGAATAGTGTCATAATCTGTGAGGAAGTTTATAAGTATCCTACCTGATTTTTTTATCTCTTTTTATTTGCACCTACACCTTGGACTGAGTTGAATTTGGAGTAGCAAGGCTTGCTGCCTGGCAGGTCTCCTTGATGTCAAGTATGATGATATGTAGAAGCTGAAATTATGCTTGCATGTGTTCAGAAATCAGTCTTACCTTCGGGAGGAGAGCTTTGGATTCAATAGCATTATTAATTACATGCAACAGCTGCTACCCTAAAAGTAGTTAGCAACAAGGTTTAGAAATCCTTCTGTACAGAATCAGATCATATATATGCCAGATAAGTATTGTGTGTATATATTAAAGAACTCTACAAAAGATACACACATATATAATGATATCTTACATATAGCGAACTATAACTCCTTAGTTAACACAGTTGTTCTGGTTTACGCTAGCTGCAGCACAGCAAATCAACCTGTCCTTTTGCAAGTAGACTGGCATTAACAATTTACTGAGATTTTCCCAGTTTTTAAGCATGGAAGCACACAACAGTATCTTACAAACTATGCTATCGACCAATATACTCGACATCTAAATAGTGTAACATACCATCATGAGTAGGTGACACTAACAGTCCTTTCAGGAGAAGATTCTCAACTTGTGGTCATGAAGGTAAGTGGACTGTTGTTATACTTGCCTCTTTAGGGAAGGTCCATTAAAGAGGAATAAAATTTGGGTGTTCCCCAAAAGTTTAGCTAACAAAGTCTACTGTTGCCTTTTGGTTTTTGAATGTTCTTTTTTAAAATGCCAGCAACAACCGTTAGTAATGTCCATCAAGGTCTTCTCTCCAGAAGCTCTCTATCAAAGAGTAGCATCTAGTAATAAGGTAAATTGAACATATATATACACATATATGTTCAGAAGTAGGGGGACCGTAAGTGAAACTGCTTGCTGGATGACTACAGCAAGGATCCTTTCTGGTCAGCAGCACTGTGTTGGATTGTGTGTAACAAGGTGTCACAGAATTTCCAGTTACTTAAGCTTCTTAGCGGAAGAATGCTAAGATTCAAATATCCAAGCTTTGAAGACTGCAGTGGTAATGGCAAAGCAGGGGCTGACTTGAGAGGGAGTAGATACAACCTATGAGAGTCATAAGAATTACAAGATTTCAAGAATTACCCCCAAATATGTGCAATTTATTTTCCTTCTGGTTCTTCATAGAGGTTGGCAATTCTTTGTGCTTTGTTTTGGAACATGTTTTGAAACAATGATATGGGTTTGACACTTACTGATATACCATTATAAGTTCTTAGAAACATTACAATCTTTTGAAGACACGACTGATCCTTGCAGTATTTTTTTGACCTCTACACTACCTTTAATTATGTGCAGATAATAAAAATATGCCTTTATTTGACTCTATTAAAACTACCATTGACAGTCCAACAAAATCTTTTTACACCCGAGCAGCTGCTTAGCAGGAGAGCATCCCAGCAATGAAACCCCAGCAATACATAACCCCCAAACTTTTCTCTAGCTTGGGGTGCTCTTTCTGAAGTCCCTCAGTTCTTTCTCAAATTCCTAATTATGTATTTCTTTTCTACTATACTAAAACAACTGCTAGACTTGAAGCAGCCTAGATCTGAGGAAGAGGGTTCCAGTACCTCGCAGAGAAAAGCTGCTCAGGAATTTAATTTCTGCCTTTTATGCAGGAAGGAAGCCCCTTTTGGGAAACAGACCAAATCACAGTTCAGCTGTAGTAAGTGATTTTAGGTTGCTCCTATAATAAAAACTCTTAAGCTCCTATTGCAGCCTAATGGGGCTGCTGGTGTGCATTCACACAGTCCTACTGAAATGCCCTCCTCATTAAATGGGTTACTCAGAAACCAAAGTGACTTTGGTTTCTGAATAACTTTAGATACAATGCCAGGGTCAAAACGTAGCTCCTGAATGGCCTCAGGACAGCAGAGTAACTGGTGATCACTAGGATTTGCATAAGGGAAATCAGAAGATGAAGATCTGGTTATCTAGTCAGGTTTCTTCACAATGCAAGGTTGTCTCCTGTTACATTGGTATACTGTAAATTGCTAGGGAATTGCCAGCAAGGATGACAGCATTTTGTCACAGTTGTGAATAAGAGACTGAATCCTTAGGGCCCCTTTAAATTGCCTTTCCTTTTGTCCTAATTCAAGTAGAATTTCATTGTTTTCAATGTGTGGGAGGAGGATTCATGTGGAAACACTAGCAAATTTCTGTCCCAGAGAGGTTTGCAAACAAACAGAACTGAACTTCTGGAGAAATTATTTTACTGCCTATTAGTGTCTGCCAGTTTTCATAGGTTCATCAGGATGCATGAGAACTCCCCTATAAAGTAATTTATGTGCTGTGCTGTAGAGCAACACTTGACTTTTTTGATCTTTGATATTCGGGATAATGAATTTGTAGGCACCTTCAGCTTTCTCAGCATTGCCATGCAACCTAAGCTGACTACTAGACTGGTCTGACTGCTATTTGTTCCATCTACTCAGTAGTAAGTAACACACTATGATTCTCTCAAGCACAAAATGGAAGCAGGCAGGATTTTAAAAACTGTTAGAAGAACCTGATAAAAAGCAAAGGTGCTTCATTGCAATTGTATCTTTCATAAATAAGGTGAACAGATGAGACATCACTTTCTAAACATCTTTTTTTTGGTTGCTTCAGCTAATTTTGGCAGTTATTTTTGTAATTCTAATATGGTGGTGATGAAAGTTGGCTTTTACAGCTTTACTGAAAAATTTGGGATGTGACCTTCCAAGGCTGGGAAAATGATTGTTGTGCTTTCTCTTCCTCTTTAAAGAGACTGTACTTCTCTTTCCCAGATCACCAGTGCACTAGGAGGTTAATACTGTGCGCCTGAGGCCCTTCTGTAGTCTAGTTCAGAAAGCTACTTCCTCGCTAAACATCCTTACATAGATTTGAAAGTATTATTTCTATGTGTAAAAGCTTTCCAAAAACTTTAAGACAGAAACTCAGCCCAGATTTTCAGTTCAGCTTAATTTTTCTTCACTTTACTTTGCAGGTATAAATGTGCTTCTAACAATGTTGTTAAACATGTTAAAAAGTTCTCAATTCTGTACAAATGATTTAAACAGCAACCTGTCATAACTGCATGCAAGTTGTGCGCAGTCTTTCTTAGTACTTGTATGTCTCCTGAAGGAAAACATTGCTACGTTTTAAGATAGCATTTTCTTGAGACATATGGTGGTTCCTTCTTTTCTCTGATATATTCTTGTCTATTGTCAATGGGACTTCAAATGTTCCAGGCTTCCTCTCTGAGAAAAAGAGCAGAATAAATTAAAAGAGAGAGAGATATGGGCTCCTGCTGCACATCTCCAGAGCCTGTGTGAACAAAGAACCAGAAGTGCTGGGAGGAAGGATGAAAAACCAGTGGGAATGGGCAGGAGACAGGCAAGCCGGTGGGGGAAGGGGCCATGGGACAGTGGGGGGACTGGGAACAGAAAGGAGCCAGATCTGGTGAGCCAAGGAGAAACCCGGTAGGAGAAACTTCTTTGTTTGGAGGAGAGAACAAAGGGAAAGGAGAGATGATAGAAGAAGCATAGCTGTCAGGTCAGAAGAAATTCATTATTCTGATCCACTCTCAGTCTGCACTCATGAAGGGGCTGATGTAAACACACAGAGGGAACCGATTAGCATGTGCAAGAAAACATGCTGCTTTTGCTCTGGTTGTGACAATTGACTCTTGTTTTTTCTTTTCTTTTTTTTTCCTCGTCTCTTTTTTTGGCACTTAATTCACTTTGAGCAAAACCAACTAGATATGAAATTGTAAAGCTGAAAATCTAATATATCAAGGCTACAGATACTGACTTCACAGATCTTGACACATAGATCTAAGCATACATATTTTCAGCAGCTCAGTACTGGTTTCTCTTAGATGGGGCTGACTGCTGCAAAGGAAACCAACCTGACCCATGGTGATCTGAGTTCTCTCTAAATTTAAACCTAAAATTTTTGATGTATCCTGCTCTGTTTCTCCTGGGGTATGAGAAATTTAGCAGGAAGAAGTTGGCATCAATGCGAAAGATTTGGTACTGTTTGTGTATGTAGCTGCTTTAGCTTAAGTTAAAAACTCCTGGTGGAAACCATTTATTTGTATAAAGCAGAAATACCAGATCTCCATGAGGAATTAATATATATCTCCAGTTATCAAGAAGATCATGTAAAATATCAAAACTGAAGCAATACTTACCTTTTCTAAGTTAACTAATATCAGTGCTTTAGTGCAGGACTGGATGTTTTTTCCTCCTAGTGGTATTACAGCAGAGTAGTCAGCATTTCAATGTAATCTGCACTACAATGCCCTATGTTAATGCAGACAGATACTTCAAAAACAAAACAACATGTTAATGGTCCCTCCCATATAACTCTTGGGCCTAACAATTAGTAGTCACTTTTATTAGCAGTTAAGTGCAGAAATATACCATTTAAAATCTTACCACCTTTGTTCTGATTTTAGGTGACTTCAACAAAATGTGTCTTCACTAATTCCCTTTGAAAGCTTGCATGTCTGTTGTAAATAGTATTTTTATCCCCTGGCTGTTGCCTGGAGTACAAGGCAAAGAAACAGGACACCTTGCTTTGTTTAAACTGTTGGTTTCCTCTTAACATTTATTTTAAGATATGAGCAAAGGCTGAGAAACTTTCCTCACTGGTCATGGATGGTTTTTTTCCCCTTCAGTTCTCTATCTACTGTACTTGAAACTCTGAAATTAGTAGTTGGAAATGAAGCTATTTATCTTGGTGTGAATGGGGTTACACTCTGAATTTTCAGTTATATAACTAAGTTAACCTCAATTTATTGATACCTGGAAAAAAGAATGTCTCAAAAGAGAGCACTACCAACTTCAGGAAGATTTTTCCTGTGAACGTGAACTGCTCGTCAGAATAGCCATCCTCTTGCAAAGCGGGATGGCCAGTCCTGATTTTGTTGGTTTGTAAAGCATTATCACTGGCTTCACCTTTCATACATTTACCATTTCAGTTGCTCCTGTTTCATAACATGTTGGTTGTGTTCCGTGCAAGATATATAAAACCAGAAGCCATTTCTGGAAGAAATGATCTTGTTCTCTGGATCTCATTTTCTGCAATGAATTTACACTGCCCTTACATAAACATCCCTGGTCCTTCTACTAACTGGGGAGTTCAAGCCTTAGAACCAATCTTTTCCACATGGTTGCAATGTGATAAATATCCTCAAAAGACTTGCTTACTTAGCAGTGGCCACTAATACACAGTCTTGTGATACGGCTTTTCTTCCAAGAGTTGGGGAGATTTGCTGGCACTTTGACTTCATCCATGTTCAAATGAACTGAGAGTTGGCCAGTCAATTCTCAGGGACCTGGGAGGCAGCTGAGTTTGCCTTGAAATTTCCAGCCATGACAGGAAAACCAATTTGCCATCCATTTCATTTTCTAAAGAGTAAGGGAATAAATTTTTACATATATAAAAATCTGAGGGTTTTATCTACGCACAACTCTGGGGTTTCCTTCTCCATCATGATTAAGTTTTTCCTTTTGTTGAAACTCCTAGTTCTCAGTGAATATTTCTGTTTAATATTCTATCTATTCTATCAATCTATCTACTGAATATTTAAAACAGACAGTGGTCCACCTAGGAGAGGGTTTTTCTTCCCCACTGACCTTTTTTGATTCTTTAAAGTGTCCTTATCTCTCCCATTGCAAGAGCTATGATCGTTCATACAGTCAAGAGTCTTGTCTCTGCTACAGGACTCTGTGGGCTGTTTAATTCTCTAAGCAGTTACTGAAAGAGTGCAAGGCAGCCCACTCCTATGTGAGACATAATGTCCTTTATAAAATGAAACTGAAAACCTTTTTCTTCAACATAACAAGAATACGAACAGACTTCTGAATATGCTTATTATACTGTTTCCTGGAAAACTTCATTTATTAATTCATATTCAGTCTTGCTGCTTGTACATATTGGTACATGGAAGATCTTACACTGGAAAACTTTATCTTCCAACTTAACCATAGGACAAAATTAAGAAAATAGCCGGCATTCTGATTTTCAGTTCCGTGAGTGTATTAGCTCAAATGGAGAAATTCAAGTTTCATGATACCAGATGAAGCTTTCAGTTGCAGTAATACCAACCATTCTGAAAAATTACTTTGCAGATTTCTCACAGAACAGGAAGATAAGGGAACAGCAAAAGTTCTTATCTTCATGCAGGGCCAGGATGATTATTAATACCCAGACTTCCAAGTATTTGTGTATAGCCTGCACCTGACGTAGCTTTTTTGAGAAATTATATAAAGGCAATTTCTAGCTTCTACATTTTAGTAATTCTTTTCCAGTTTAGATTTTTTTTTTATCTGCATAATTACTCCAGTGAGTAAGCTTGACTCAGCTTCCTAAAGTTAAAAACCAAACAATGGTTCGCCACTGTATTGCAGAATGAAGTCGTTTACATTAATGGTACTGGTCCTCAACAAAAGGTTTCTCATCACTGTAGTTACATTAGTTTCCTCAAAAATAATTTAGTACTTTGCTACTTATTTAAGAGGGGAGAAAATTGCAATATTTGCAGAAGTGAACATTTTCACAAAACATGTACAACATGAACTGGAAAAATAGATACAAAAAAAAAACCACCCCAAGAAAAGCTGGTTTTAAGTCAAATCTGAGTCCTAATACTATGATTTAGTCTAAATGTTTGGAGCCTGCCTGCCTGCCTTCAAGCCAAACTCCATGTAACAGTGGGAGTTTATTTCCACTGGGGCTTCCTTGGCTGGACAGCATATCGTATATTTGTGTATGATGTAATGAGGTCTCTCCCCTGAAAACACTCTGTAGGTTTCATGAGTGATGGTGGCACAGAAGGCTGGTTTGCTGTTTTCAGTAGAACGTAATAAGAATACAGGTTAACGCTGAGTTGACCCAGAGTTACTTGGTGTCGTTGCAGCTAACTAAAATACACAGTCTGAACCTAGAACATCAGTGTTTTAGTTGAAGGAGTTTCTTGGGTTTTCAAGTCAAACTGTAGCCTTCTTATTGCCAGAATGAATCTTGAGATTTCTGTTTTGGGGGAAACAGGACACCAAAATATTTTACTTTTTTTTTGCTTGGAGAAAAGGAAATGTTTCAAATTTCATGCATTCTCATTTTTCATCAGATCTCATTCTAAAACCTTTACTTTTAAAGTTTATAATACTGCCTTTTAGAGGAAAAGCATTAATACCATGCCTATACACAGGCAGCAGGGTTGGAGTTTCAGTGTGTTTCTGTGTTCTGACTTGAGTGATCTCTCTTAAATTGATCAGAAATTGGACAAAGCCTTCAAGTTTTGTACAGCAGAGTTATGGAACTGAACATCATGATGTAGAATAAATGAAGACCAACATGCCAGCACAGAGCTACCTCTTGAAGAGTCAAAGGCACAAGGTTTGTTTCTTGTGGGGCTAAAGCACTGTCACTGGATTTTTGAAGCTCTGGAGTGTAAGTTACATCAAAAACTCCTCTGAAAAGGCTTGCTATAAGCATTTAGTAGAACAAATTTAAATGTCTACAGCATAGTGCTATGTTTGCAAAATAATTATATGAGATACAAATTTTCTATTATAGTTAATTCTTTTTTTATCTCCATTTATTTAGAACATCTCTTTGCTATGTCAAAACTTCTCTGCCTCAACTGAAGACAAACTGTTAGTAAAATGTGACTGCAGAACACCTGAACAAATTTATTTAAAAAGGAGCTGTGAAACTTGTTTTACATACATTTTTGCAGGCAAGGAAACACAAAATTAGCTCTTTTTAAGGGTATCAAAGTTGGCACAAGTGGCAGAAATCCCTGGAAGGTAAATATGTGCCTTGCTTCATTTGAAGAAATCTGGCTTCAAAATAATGAAGTTATAGACTTTTGAAAACACGCATCCTGGTTTGCACAGCAGGATTTTCTTAACATCAGAAGCAAACACCAGGATGTGATGTTCTGAATATTCACTTTCAGTATATTTGAAAGCTCACACCTACTTGTATTTGAATGTGTGATTACTTTAAGAACTGCATTGTTCTGATTCACAGTTACAAAAGTAAAAAGGCGTTGGAGACCTTATTGTTTATTATAGATCAGGTTTCTGCTTTCAGCTGGAGAATGAAAGAATACGAGCACTTTACTCACAGGAACTAATGTTATTCTTGTCAAAATAAACTTTAGATAGGGTTTCCTGCAAGAATGGCTGCAATCTAGGAAATATGCTGATTCAAATCATCATGTGGAGAAAATATACTCACATTTCTGTGACTTCATTATCTTAATTTCTCAATTCATTGAAAACTTTATATATCTCTTGTAGTGCCCTCCCGATGTGTTTTCCTCCGTCACTTTCTCAGTGGCACTTGGTGACTTATGTTTTCTTGGAAATAAATGATTCACCTTAAGATAGAGGAAACACAAAACTGATTTGAGTAATGAAAAGAAACTCTGCACCCTCAGAGAATAGTGCTGAGCTAAAATATGGTAACAATAACATGCTCGGAACTGAATGTATCTTTACCACAGGAGACAGATAATATCTGTTAGTTACTAGAACTATTCACCAGCTTCAAGCCTCAATAATAGTTTTAGACTGAATTTTAGAATGAATAAGAAAGTATATTTCTGCCAGTTACCATAGTGAGTGAGATTCATGGCTAACTCAGTTCTGAGTTAGCCAGCCCTGATTCCTCATGAGTGACAGAGGGTGGATAGATGAGATGATAGGCAAAAGGTTAGATATTTAAATGAAGTGCTTAAAAGCAGGTAAGATAAATGCTGACAAAGTTCACTACTGCTTTATGTGGGTTTGCTCTGCCAGAGTAGCACTTATACTTAATACCTCTAACACATTCTGCTTGCTAAGTACACAGTATAAAGAAATAATTGAATAAATCATGGAAAAGAAGCCTGTGAAAGAACAGTGTCTAAATGTGCTGGTTGTTTTTTTCCGGAGAAAAGCCATACACCCCTGAATTCAATGAGAACGTTCCACAATCTGAGACTACCATAACCCACTCACGGGTTTGCTACTTTTCTGTAAAATATTAGCAAAACGAGAGAAATATTTATTTATTTATTTTATTACTTGAAGTAATGATTCTTATTTTAGACAACATAATATTTGTTCATATATTGCAAAAAATTAGAAATCTATTTTGAACAAAATGGGTCTTTACTCCCAGATTTTCCCTTTGGCTATCTTAGTAGTAGCAAATATCCAGCATTCCCTTTTCTGGTGTACCATAAAAATATGAGTTTAATTCTGATCCTGGTTAGTCTACAGTTCCAGACTCGTATATGTAAACTGGCGTTCTGTTAGGAACCTAAGCCTTACTTTTAGTTCATTATTTTTCAAAAGCAAGTAGCTCTCCCAGCTTATTTTCTGCTACCTAAGGTCCTACCATTTGCTTGGAAGGCTTATCTGTAAATACTAGTTATCTACTGATATTAAACCGCAATTTTAAAGTCTTGAAGATCTAAAAAAATAAAATTAATCAGATTTTTTTGTTCTTTCTGGTTAGCTCTTCGGAATGCAGCATTTCTAACCTTTACAGTAACCGAACCAGGAAATTTACATCCAGAGCTACTTACAATTTATTATTTTCTGCTTGCAAGTGATTTATTTAGATTTCTTTCAATTAAAATTCATGGAGAACAGGAGAGGTTGCTAACAGAAGATGTGAACTCCTGCCCCTCCAGTCTTCTGGCAGGTTTACCATCAGCTCTGCCAAAGTGCCATTTTTCAAAATAGCCTTTAAAATAAAAACTTAGCTTAGCTGCAGAACAAGAAGTTACAAGTGCCAGAGGGCAGTTACCCCACAGTCCTTGTCTACCCGTAAATTACCACTCAGTATTACCAGATCTCTGCTACCTTGGTCCTGAACTCAATCTTACATTAGTTATACAAAACTGTGTAGTGGTTTCAAAGGTTCCTATGTGCAAACTCCATGCCTCTGGTACCTATCACCCATCTGTCCGCTACAACCTTTCACTACAAAGCAACTAATTTTAGTTTAGACCCACCTACCTCCATAGCGATACTCTAGAAAGGTGCTTTTGTCCTTACTTTGTCTTGCAAGCTTTACATTTAAAAAAACAATGCGGAGAAGCAATCTGTGATCATTTGAACACTAACCAGACTGGATGCTGTATGCATTTTCAAAAGCTAGAAACTGGTTGTTCTGTTCCAGCTTCTTGCTCCAAGTAGCATCAAACAGAGAAATACATTTGGAGGAAAGCAATAATCAGTTTCTGAATGAATAGCAGATATTATCATTACTGTCAAATCACTGTCCCTTATGCAATACAGCATGCCTGGGATCTAAATGTGGAGATACCATGAAACACGGTGCCTCTGCATACCTGGCCTGTGATGGTTCTCCCTCAACACTACAAATGGTCTGCTGCTTTTCTGGAGGACTGAGAGTCTTCTGTCATAAAAGCAACCGCTTCATCAGAGCTCCAGTATGGAAACAGGTTTTCTTGCACAGAAAAGAATACATGGATTAGGTGTAAATTTTAAATAACTTAGCTTCCTATTTAAAATGGAGCTATACTGTGAATCTGTCCTTGACAAAAATATTGACAAGCATGAGGAGCCATCAAAACACTATAACTGCTCACCATCTTCAGGAGGCAATATTACAGTCAGGAAAGCCATTTGTATTCCTAAGTCTTTCTGAAAAGCTTGGGCAAGACGTTTGCAATGAGGTCTTTCACTTTCCTAAACAAGTTTGGGGTCCCATAAAGAGAGGACTTTTTAACAACAAAAAATTCAAGTTGCCACTCGGATCCTCCAGTTCACATGCCTAGATCAAGATGCATTACATGGCTATTTTATTGCTCTGGTAGTTGAAAAAAGACTTTGAAATGGGAATACAGTGATCTGGTCTTGATGCGACTGGGATTTTCTTTAAGTGTTGATCTGGTTCTCTGTCTCTAAGGCCTGTTGGTCCAACAGAAATGTATTAATTTATGCAACACAGAGCATGAAACACAACAAATTTATAACCTTGGTTTGCTGAAATTTGGTGTTGCATGTGGGGAAATAAACCTGAAGTTTAATCAGCTTTTCAGGTACCTAACTGGCTGGTTTCTTGATTGTTTTGAGTGCACGGTTAACATGGGAGCAGTAGAGTCATCTGATTTTAATGATTTTTAATGTTTGTGAAATTTTTCTATTTCATCATTTTGGCACTCACTGATTAACAACTGTGAATAAAACACTGCTATCATTTTTGCTAATGGGGAAACAAAAAGAAATGCTGCAAAACAGAAGTTAGTAGAATAACTTCTAGAATTCAACAGAAATCTGTTAAGCAGTGGATCTATTTGTTACTTTAGATAAAACTCAGAAGACCTGAAAATGTCTTCATATAACATATAATTAAATACCTTCATATATAATGACAGTAACTGACCTCTGGGATGATGCCATATTAAGGCAGACAAGATGGTACATATGATGCAGGTAAAAAAGGTGTCTTTCACACTGGAAATATTTCTTGCTTCTTTTAGAGGTTCTGTAAGGTAGGAACAAAAAACCAAACCAACAATATTAAAAATTAATTGTGAAAATTGCAAACTGTCATCATTACAAACATCATTATAAAATGTGAGCTTACTTAAAGGAATTTGCATATTTGGCTCAACTAGGAGATGAACGTTGCTTTGTAATAGTGTGTATCACCTGATATTTAATTACCTGTAATTTCTATTCACATGAATGCCTTGAATAGATTTGGAAATACTACAACAACAAAAAAATCCAATGTAAAAAACCCCTTATGTTTTAATTACAGTTTTCTACCATACTGGAATCACTGCAGAGAGATTTAATATTTAATATGCATCCCTTTTATGCATGTGATGTTCAGCTTGTAATTTGCAATTAATACATCAACTGTCACTTTTTGATTGCAGGCAACCTTGTATTTTTATATGTATATGCTGGCAAATTCAGAGAGTTCCTTATTTTGCTTTTCTATATGAATCCAGCAGCTTCCTTGCCTCCTGAAGGAAGAAAATCTGACAAAAAATCAACAAAGCGTTTTATTTCTAACAAAGCTATTTGATCTCTAAAATTCTTGAGTGACTTGAGGACCAGCTGTAAGCTAAGGCTCTGGAGCTGGGCTGCAGAAGACTTCAAGAATCATTCTTAATGCGGTATCCACTTTTTATGTATAAATTACTGGTGTTGGTGACTCATTTACACCACCTTCAGCATTCTGCCTTTCACTTAGAGTGAGACTAATGTAACTGGTAGAAGTGCACAGAAGCAAGAGCAGGGCCATATGCTTGGTGGGCTGCTCAGCTCTGCGCTGAAAGTAACTGATTACAGTACTGTGTGGGCTGGCTTTTCTGTCCCGTATGTAACACTCACTGGGCAAGAAGTTATACTGAATAAAACTCTTGAAATAGCAAATTAAATCAGACACAATAGTGCAGCCTGATATCATCTTTGGAAACAATCTGTGAAACTAGTAGTCTGGTATATGTAAAATACTGTTTAGGAAGAACAGATGTGACATCCGATAGACATGACCCTCCACTACGCCTGCAGTTATGAAGAGTCTTTAAAACTTCCATGGTTTGTTTATGCAGAACTTCTTGAAGAGCCTGGTAAAAATATAACCCTGCTATGAAATACAGGGATATAGAGGGAAAGTGCACCTTAACATTCACCTGGAACTTCTGGCCTCAGGACTTTTGAAGTTGTACTTGGTAGGCAGCATGTCATAAATGTTTGTAGCACCAATGGGTTTAAATACATACAGCTCTAGTTCTGTGGGTAATTGTGAGATTACTCATGTGCACTGTCTTTGGATGACTGGGATTTAAAGAGCAAATGTTTGCCTATCTGCTTTTTGGAATATTTGTTCCTTCGCCTTTGAACTGACACTGGTTCAAGGCCAGGTTGGACGGGACTTTGAGCAGCCTGGTCTAGTGGAAGGTGTCCCTGCCCATGCAGGGGAGTTGGAACCAGATGATCTTAAGGTCCCTTCCAACCCATACTGTTCTATGATTCTATGAATCCAAATCATTATTTTTTTAAAGGATCACCAAAATTCTCCCACACTTAACTGAATTATTTTGGTTTCTGCAGTAACAGAGCATATCTCCTGTTACCGGAAGAGCCTCTGCATTTTCGTAATTTTGTCTTTCATGCATCTGAAGAGAGCACCGAGGTGGGGAGGGTCACGGCTCCTGGGAAATATGGAGTTAAAGTAATCCAGGCTGGCTGTCTTGAATAGGAAATCGCTTGCCCCAGCAGCCAATTTGCCTAATTGATTAGAAGCCTGATTGCGCCCCCGAAGGGCTCGATGGCCTTCCAGGGCAGCTCCACAGGCGGGATACTGCGGTGCTGCTGGAGCCTGGCCTGAGGAACCCTCTCTCACTGGCAGGGTTCCGATGGGCGCTCCCGGTGCGCCTTGGCGTCCGCTGATCCCACGGTCACCCCGCCGGCCGTCTGCGGCCCTGCGGGGGACGCTCAGCTCGTTTGCTGCTTCAGCTTTTCCTGCTCCTTCACCTCTGGGGAGTGAGAGCCCCAAGTGCCCGAAGGATAGGAGTCCACTGGGAAGCTTCCCCAAAGCCAGAAGCAGCAGGAGCGGCACCCCGGTTCCCTCAGTGAAGTCGCCTGGTGAAGCACAGTGGCAAGAAGCAGTTTATAGCACAGTAACTCAGCCCCTTGTCTGAGCTTTTTCAGCTTCAGCGCGATTACCATGATAAAGACCAGCACTCTTTTTTTTCCACTTCCCTTTTGCCCCTTCAAGTCCCTACTTGATCTTGACTTATCTGAATTTCATTCTGATACCTTGACACTTCGGCTGTTCCCCCAGACAGATGTAATTACAAGAGTTCAAATAAACTCTTTTTTGTTGTTGTTGGGGCAGGGGATGAGGGAGTGAGGAGAAAGCAGAGAGGTGCTCTGAAGTTTTGCTGGGAGAACTCGCCTCCTCCCAAGTCTCTTCAGGTCTTCTCTGCAATTCAGAGGGCCCAGAAAGTGGCAGCTGTGGGACATGATCCAACATTCAGGTTTAGCATGAAACAGAAATAGCAGAGAGTGAGCCCAACAGGACAAATAGGAATTGCAGGCTGCCAGCTGTGTTTCAGCGTGCAGTACTACACCTTCCTCCAATGAGACCTCAGCAGTCTTACCTTGAGAAAGAATTTGACAACTGATCATATTTAGAAAACAGAAACAAAACCCATGTGAAAGCTCATTGAAAGCATTACACAGTGAAACGGCACAGTGGCTTGTAGTCTACTTCAGCACTCATTCAGTGCTGATGTGAAGAAAAACACCTTTTATTTCACCCTTCTCCATCTTCACCACATGCTGGAATTCTTAGACAGTCTCCAAACCAAATACAACCTGCTCTCCTTACCTTGCAGGACTTAGGGACATCCCTGTTGCTGGGCCTGCAAGGTACCAAAAGAATAATAAATATATTTCTGTATTTATGAAAAGTAGTCTCTCTGATCCACACATTACAGAACTCAGTTCTGCTTTCCTGAGAGTGGAAAGCAAGTTATAACTCCAGTTGTGGTTCACCTGGGAATGGCTTACAGAGATTCTCCTTTATGTCAGCATAAAAAAGGGCAGTCAGCTGGTGAGGGCAACACAGCCATAACCCAGTCTGTAATGCAGTGTAAAAAGAAAAACTATGGCAGGGTTTAGACTTTCACTCTGATGATATTCACAAACCACCTGGAACAAGGACACGTGGGAAAGTGAGGCTAGCCTCAAGAGAAGAATTATTTGTGTTATCTCCAGTTTGATACTTAGTTCTGTCACTAGACATGCTACTACATTATTAGGAAGTGGAGCTGTATTTCTACCAGGAAGACTGCTCCTGTTGTTTTTTATTCTATTGCTTCCCAACTCCTTTTCTTCTAGTCCTTGTACATCCACACACTTCACTGTTGCAGTTCCTGACTTAGTATTCTGAGAACCACTATTAGAACTACTACACAGATCTTTAATCCTTTTGATAAGATATATTTATATTCTTCCCGTATTAAACTTAGAGTCCATAATGCATTATGCAGTGATCTGGATGACAGAGTAGTGGATGCATCTATTAAATCTGTGACAACACCAAGTGGGAAGAGGGTACCAGGGACCTGGGCTTAGAATGCAAAGTGATCTTGACAAACTGGAAGCATGATCTGAAGAAGCAGCAGGCTGTCCAGCATAGACAATGCAAGACAGTGCACATAGGCAAGAATAATTGGCCTCATGAAGGCAGGCTGAAGCTCTACAGAGATGAGAGCTGAGTGGCTGCTGAGGGTTGCAAGACTAGCAAACCCAAACACTGGAAGAGGAACTATGAGCACAAGTCCAGCCTGGAAATCACAAAACATTAATAATTCAACTCTATGCTGCATCACAGCTTCAAGGGGAGTGCTGCATCCAGTTGGCTGTGAGGTGCTTCAAGAGAGATACCGAAGAGTTGAAGAGAACAATACAGACGAACAGAGGTCTAGAAAATGCAATTAATTAAAATGGCGTTAGCTGAAAAAGGAAAGATTGAAGTTACTATTGTCTGCAATAGTGGAAAAGAAATGATTATTTTTTTTCCTATTTATTTAGTTATCCCATAGGAAAAAAACACAAATTGCATCGGGCTCAAGTTGCAGGAAGAAGGTTAAGGTCCCAGACTGAGAAATATATTTTAATGGTAAGAACAATGGGGGCTCTGGACCAAGTTTGACAGGGAGAAGGTCCCTGAGAAGCGGTTAGACTAATATCTCTCAGTGATGAGTGGGTACTATCTGAAGCTGTGTTGGGCAGGGGAGTGGATTGGATTAGATTGTATTTTCTTTAGAAGAACTTTCCAGTTCTGCAGTTCAAATAACCAGTAATCCTGAAAAATTAGTGGTTAATACAATTTTTCAAGATCCTTATTCCTTCAAAAAATGTGCTGGATTTGATAAAGTTTTCATAAAATAAAACAAAAAACTTATGAGCTGAGCTATCAGTTCTACCACCCTCTACAAAAACCTGGTATGTATTAATAATACCTTATTAAGGCATGATATTGGGAAACAATTATTGTCTTATGCTTAACAATGTAAGAAGTGCAACAACCCGTAAGTACTACACAGGCCTTTTAAAAAGTCTACAGAAATTACTTCTGAAACACCATGAAGTCTACACACAGTACCTGATGTTAAAAAATAAAATCAACACTCCTGCCTTGGGAGATGTATCACCTAGAGAGAACCATCTGCCTGCATGCTCTCTTGTATGCTTTTCTGTTAATTCTTATGCCTGAAAACAGAAAAAGCAAAGGCCAAGAAATGACAGGCAGAGTTATTATATCAGAATATACACTAGAGTATTAAAAATAGATTCTGTAAAAATAAATAGAACAATAGCTTAAACTATATTAAATAAGTGTTTCTTTATATTTGATGGATTAAATTTTGTATTTCCACTACAGTTTGGAAACTTGAGCTAAAACTTTTTTTTTTAAATTTTCTGTTTAAAAATATTGCACAAAATCATCACGAGAAAAGATGGTTCCAAAATATATTTTAAATTATACAAGCTAGCTGTGTATAACACGATACACAGCTTGGTGCACTCTTTTGCCTTTTTTTGAACATTTTAAAACACACCAGCACGCTGCGCCAGACTCAGCTCCTACATGAATAAAAAGCATTTCTACCTGGATTCAGTGGATTTATTTTAATATCCAACATTATTCACTCTTTCTTCCTTTCTTTCAAACAGAAACCAGACTCAGACCTATTGCAGCACAAATTGCAGTGAAATTTTACGTCATTGATATTGTTCCCTTGGACTTCACTGTGAGATCACTCTGCACTTTACAGCAGTAGATAATTTTGTTGATTTTTTTCCTCTTCCTGCAGTCTGAAGGATTTTTTTACATCTCCAATAAATTCCCAAATGAATTTTCCCATGCATGAGCAATACCCACTGAATGCATTAAGGATTTGACTGCATAATACGTTAATCGCCTCATAGAACTTCTCAGCCTGGTGGATAGCTCAATTCAGTTCTGAATTATCAATGTTACATGTATTATTAAAATTATAAGTTAGGACATATTTTGCATGTGCTTTCTTAGGGGATTTGTAGCACTTCAAAATATGTTTGGTTTCCTTTTCTCTTTCCAGTTGCATTCTTCCATTTGAAGAATGCCTTTGCCAAATTTGCAGCAGGAGAATCTGAAAACGTTTAGAGTGTAGGTCTCTTAACACCTACCATAAAATACCACAACCATTGCATAGGCAAGAAGATACAATCAATTTGAATCCCCCTTACACGACATAACTTGTTTTAATATCAACAATTACACATCCTTCTGTGGGCACACATAGATTTCCTTACTCTTAAAGCGTGTTTCAGTGTAAGCCTAAGATGTAAAAGGATTACATCTTAGGAAAAACACTCCCATGTATAAGGATCTGATCGTAACACAGACTATTAACATCAACGTATGTATATGTGATTTACAATCTTGTAGGTTAAATTCATGTAGATCCTACATGGATGACGACTACAGCTTGTATTTTCTGCATAGACAGTACAAGGAGCATACTAGTCCAAAATGAACTTTAGGCCTCTTGAGGGCACAGGAAAGTTCAGTTCCTGCAGCGGTTGCAATTTCTCTACAAGATCCCTCCAATCTGGCTTTTAGCTAAAGGAAAGTAAATCAAACACAACCTCTTGGTGCTTGCGTGGATATTGACCAAAACTTAACACTAGGTACATGTATAAAAAAAATTCTACCTGTGTACCCTGGAGGTGCGTCCTGGTTGCTCTGGGAATGGTAATCATGAATTTCCTGGCCAAAGTGTGATCAAAATCCTAACTAACTTTCAACACTGCATTAATGTTGTTTTTCACACTTGCAAGATGCAGATTTTAGCTGTAGTTCAGGCGTTCCTCAACAGAATAAACTCTTTCCCCTGACATTGTGCTGGGATGTTAAGCTTAAAAAAAACCCTACAAACAAACCCCAAACTAAACCAAAAAACCCCAACAAAATCAAACCAAAAACCAAATCAGACAAGAAAAAAAGGTTAAAAAAAGTAATAATCACATGCAGATAAACTCTTATGTTATAACCTTCATCATTTCCAGCAAACCCCCAGCAGTTTCCATTCAAGCTGGTGGCTCAATGTACCTGAGACGGCTAATTAAAAAAGGAAGTGGTCAAAGTCATGCCTTTTTTTTTTTTCCCTTTTTTTGTAAACTTCAAAGGTGATCCCTCTCCTTCCTCCTCTTTACATTTTACTGTCTGGCTTTCTGCCCATCCTGCAGCTGTTGGCTGAGCCTGTGTTTCATGGCGTCAAACCTGCCTCCTCACGGTCCATAAAGTTACAGCAGGGATCGTGATACGCAGGTGTGGAAAAGCCAAAAGTGCAAGATGGGCCCGTTAATGATTTTTCTGGCACCCCATGCTGAGCTGCTGAAAAAAGAGAGAGCAGCTTGAAGAAGGCAAGGGACTCTTTGTTTGCAGAGGTATTTGAGATCATATTACTTCTCCCACAACAAAGGTGTTGGGTTTTCACTTTAAGGGCTGTTTACAGAAATGATCCACCTTTTATACAGCTTTTAAAAAATGCTTTGAGGCTTTAATTGGACACAGGATTTGCGTCACACCAGTATGAAAACTCTTACTTTTCCTTTAAGCCCCCATTAAATCATTCCATGATCTTACTCAGTGACAAGCAGCCAGCTTCCATTATGCGGACTTAACAGAGGAAAACAAAAATCAAATCAGTAGGGGTACATTTATGTCATAAATTCTAATCTGGGAATTTCTGCACCCATTTACATTTGGGCAATGAAGACAAAGAAGGCAGAGGAGACCAACTGCTAAAAAATCTGCTGTTCTTGAAATAACTGAACAATGTAATAACTAATATCTAAAACACTTAGCTTATAAAAGTCACTTAGAGGTCTGCTTTACTTTAAACATTGCTGCTCAAGTTGTGATCTGAACTGTGTCCAAAGAACAACTTTAAACAACTCGAGGTCAAGACTTTTAGAAATGGGTGCTTGATACTAACAGCCTGAGGAACCACTTTCCAGACACACAAGTGACACATGAAGTTCTCTGCCACTCAGAATCAATGGGTCTTAAATCATTGAAACACCAAGGCATAGCCCAAATTTCACAAAATACTTAGTGCCCAACTTCAACCCCTGTCCCTATAGCCAAGTAGGAGAGAGAGCCTGAACACTTGCATTTAGGCTTTAAACTCTGTCCCTGAGTCCCTAGTTAGGTGTGGGACACTAGTACTTCTGTAATCTCTAGGTCCTAGGTTGCCTAGCATCCCAGTCTTTAGGCATCTGTATTTTAATCCTGGTCCTTTGCATTGGTGTTTTAAAGCTGGGCAGTATTTTGGTGCTAACAAAGAGCAGACAATGACTGAGAGCAGCAGTTAGTGAGGAACATACTGTGGGGAGATGGGAGGTTTAAGAGGAGCTACTGAGGCAGAAATGTGCTGGCTGCACTGTCATCTCAGCTTTTCATCCATACATCACTTCCTTAAAAGTTCAGCAAAGTAGGGATTTGTCTACACATATTGTGTAAGAGAGTACGATTTCTATTGCTACAACTCCTAAAGATACAAAGGTGCTGGGGCTCAGAGCTCAAAGATGGAAGTTTAGTTCTGGAACTGCATATCCATCTAGACCTACATGATGGATATACCCCCTCTGGCAAGCAGTGGTAGATGAATTTCAGGCTCCTGACCCACTCACATATTTTTTCCTAATGCTCTATTTCCCCAGACTAACATTTATGAATCAGTAATTCCTAGAAACTGAAACCATCAATCACAAACCTGAAGAAAAGCAGTGCCAACTGTTTCTTCAAAGAAATAGGGGCATCATGCTTCTGCTACCGCTTCAGCATTGGGTTGTCTTACTGTGTGGCGTCTGAAGCTTTGAAATATCTGGATATCTCTTTAAGAAAGGCCAGTGGGAGCCAGAATGGACCTCATCATCTGCAACAGTGAAGAATGCAGAGTGGTTTTCCTATGCTTGCAGTTACAACTTGTTCAGAAGTGGCGTGGCATAGCTTTGCTGACAAATGGATAAGGTGCCCTTTCTAAGGACATTAGGGAGTGATGTGCACGTGTTTCACGATGCTCATAAGTCCAGTTCTGACAACAGAATTTCAAGGGATCTTGGTACAGGTAAGACACTGTCTCTCTTCTTTCTCAATAACTGCTGTAATAACTGTGACAGTATCTTCAGCATGGAAATATAACACACACTGCTCACCCCAGGACTGCAAAAAGATAGCCTGTACCTAAAAAAAAACCAACCAAAGCTCAGAAATCTAATTCAGGAATAGAACTCTCACAGTATCCACATACAGCAGGGAAATAAAGAGATATAGAGAAGGTAACAACTCTATTTTTGCTAGAAATGTATTTCCTAGCTGCCAGAAGGAAGAGTAAGGTGAGCTCATGAATAGTTGCTCTTGTTTAATCCTTTGACCGACAGACTAATCTTCGGCTGTACATCCTGCAGCAGTCTGTAATAACTTCCCCATCTTGTGTCAGCAGATATATTTTAACAGCAAAGTACAAGGAACAAAATCTTTTAAACTCAACAAATCTCAATAGCCTTTGTGCTTCACCCACAAGCCACAACCTAAATTACATGAACTGGCCTTCCTCAATATGTTTGTAGTGCCTGAAAATGTCTTCCCAACTGTATGAAAACTACATCAGTTTTTCAAGGAAGAAGCTCTGACTTTGCAGCTCTGGAGGGCTGTAGGCCAGTCCTCTGTGCTCTCACAAGGAAACGAGTTTATAAAAAAGCATGTTAGAAACTGAAAAGCTGAAGGAGACTGGGCATGGTGGGTGTGTGCTGCAGAACACTATGGTAAATTATCAGCTCTGCTATGGAACTCTTCAATGACCGCATGCATGTTATACAATCTTATTGCACCACCAGTCCTTTTTGTGGTGGTGCTGGCAGCACAACCCTCATCTCACAACGAAAGGCTGCAACAGAACAAGCAAACAAAGCAATCTTAAGGGTTGTGAGGTATTGAAATACAAAAACAATAGACAAGAGATTTATCTCAAACTGATTTTTAGGTTCTGTCTTTCTCCAGACTTCTGTAGGATTCTTCATTCTGAGATTCCCAACCTTTTTTTTATGGATGCTGACTGCAACCGTGAGTGCTACATACAGTGCCCTGATTTTTGCTGCATTACAAGTGTCCTTTGAAAGGCCTCAAATCACAGTTTAGTAAAGCCAGCTATAAACCTCACTGAGTAAAGCATCTCACCTCCAGGCGTGCTCACCTGTTCTTCATGAGCAATTAGGGACCGTGTCTGGGTTCAGCTTCTGAGCATCCAAATGGGACTGTGCTCTGGGATTTTCTCTGTCAGCCTCAGCTCTGCCCTCCTCAGCACAGCTGGGGTAGTGGTAACTGCAGCTCCTGGCCACATGCTACACCGAGATGACTTGTATGTCACAAGTGACATGTACCACACCAGGGCTTTACCCTGCTTTCCTAAATCCTTTAGGCTACTTCTAACACATAATGGTTCTCAACGTTGCACACTGGCAAAATAGCTTTTGTAGACTGCTGTTGTTATCTCTATCAGTGGAGTTGTGAGATATATTTTGATTTAAACAAATACCTTTTGTGATATCAAACTCCAATTTCTACCAGCTTACATGTCCAACATTTAATGCTATGTGTTCCTTAGTTTGAAATCATAGGCTTTAACCCCAAGACTGAATGAGACACACATCTTCCTACTTGAGGTTCAGTAGAATGAGGTTCAGTCTCCTACTTGAAACGGGATAGAGCACTAGGCCAGCAGGGCTATCCCTGCTTCTTACAACCCTGCTAGCTTACTCAGAGAGTAAGACTTTTCTAGTGCACCTGGATTTTCCCAGACTTGTTTGCCAGATTTTTCAATTAGAAATATTTGGGGTTTGTAATTTTCCTTGAATTCTGTTTGGCCAGCTTATAGCAATGAAAACAAGTACAAACTATAGCCATGAAAACAAGTACAAACTATAGCCATGAAAACAAGTACAAACTATAGCCATGTCCATATGCTTTTATTTTTAAGCTGAAATACTGTTTTCAAACTGTAACAGTTTCAAAACTATCAAAAAGCTGATAGTTTGTGAAATTTAAACTCAATTGTGAAAACCAGCGGAGTTCAAACCCGTATTTCCTATTTCTTAATTTCTCCCATTTTCAGTCAATTCTAATCAAAGAAATGCTAAAGAACATTTAAACTTGATAAATCCATGGTAATATGACAAGGGCTAAACCTTGTCTGATCTGGCAACCAAGGGGAAGGTGGGAGGAATTCTGAGGGAACAGCCAGAGTGAGAAGTGAAACTGAAAGACCGTGAGATGGTGATCAAAGGGAACAAGGACTCCCAGGCACAGTGAGAAAAAGCATTACTGTCCTGGAGAGATGAATGGAAAAAAAACTGTAAAAAAGCGGGGTCCTCTTTGTGGGGCATTTCCCCCAGTGCTGTTTGGAAGAGTTGATTTTTAGCTGTTACCTTAGTTCAGATAATTTCATTTGTTTCCTTAAGTTTGCCTTATCTCAAATAATGCTCCATGCTCTAGAGTGCATTTCAGTATACACTGGGTGTAAATACAACCCCAAAATGACCCCATTTTAGGGGCTATCCAGCCGACTGGATGCCCAAAGATTAACAAGCTGATGTTTGAAAAACATTTCATCTAAGAACCTTGAAAGGCAAACAATATAGCATCATGTTATTAAGAAACAAATCAACCAGCTGAGATTTTCTTTTTATTGCTGTTGTCAACAACAGTGCCTAAAACCAGCTTTCAGACCAGAGGATCACTGTGTTTTAAAGCATAATTAGTGCTGGTAATTTTTCTCTTAGTTAAAAAAAATCCCAATACAAACCAAAACCACTTTTCTCTATTGCAATAGTAAAAGTTTGGGGGTTTTCTTGAGTCATTTTCTACTGTAAGTTGGAGCATAAAAATTGTGGCATAGGTAGATACCAAAGTGACAAGGAAGCCATGTAAATTAAAAACAAACAAACAACACACACACAGAGAAAAAATCCAAACACACAAACCTCCCAAGGCCCCAAAACCAAACCAGCAGAACAGAATGCTCCTTAATTCTGAAGTCCTGATATTGACCATTTTTTGCAGCTGCCATGCCTCTGTGCTGCCCCATAGCTCTCATTCATGTATTTTTTTTCTTGCACTGAATGGAGTAGAGACACAATTTCTGAGCACATACAATGTTTCAGGTGATCGAAAAAGATCGTGGTGGGAAAGGGAGGGAAGCAGCGCTCCTTAGTAAAGAATCAGAAGGCATTTTGGAAGACTTCATCACTTCCAGCAAAAGCTGAAATTCAAGTGTCTTAAGATCCTATTTCCTTTTCTGCTCCTGAATAAGTTAGCCACCTGTTTCTATGCGTAGCAACTATGGTTTGTGTGTAGTCTTTTCTATGTAGCAATAATTGTTTTTAATGTTCAAGAGGGAGCTGTACCTCTCAAGCTGGTCCAGAGATAGGCACACAGAGAAAGAATCAGTGAAGGGAAAGAAATAACTTGTACAGGGCTTCAAGATCCACTCCAATCAGGGCAATGGTGTGGTCTATTAGGATGCCCATGGTCTGGGCACTCTGGATGAGCTCAGAGAACTTTGTGTAGCTCTTAGGCAGCAACATACAGGAGCCAGTGGAGAAGAAAATAGATGAGGACAGTTGGAAAGCAAGGCAATATGAAGTACTGCAATGAAGAAGAAAAGCTTTAAGGGGCTGTGAAGATAAGAAAAGGTGTGGATCCAGTGGTAAATCCTTCCATGGGAGCAGCACAAATATTGGCTGAGAAATTATTTTAGCTCTTATGCCTGAAGAACGGAAGTACCTGTCCTGGAGCACAGAGAGGGCTAAACATTATTCTATTTTCAAGGTGGGACTAAATGTAGGCCTGAACAATGTCCTGTGCAACAAAGATATGACATTTGGACAAAGTTGTCCCAGTATCTATCAACTGCAGGGAAAAAAGCAGTTAAAAAATGTACAGTTTCATCCTCAGCAGCAAAGAAGGAGGACAACCACGCTTGCTTAAAGCCAGTATATGCACAACATTTAGGACTAGTGATATAATAATGTATTTTTCATTGAGAGCATCAGAATGGGGAATTTCACTGGGAAACCTGGAGGAAGGGGAACAATATGGTCATTGCTTGAAATTCTTCTCTATGCGCAAAGCACAGGCGGGACCTTCACAACTGAAGTGGTTCATTAGCCTCATGTTGTGCAAGACTGAACTACTCCTCTGCACCTTATAGACATGCGAATAAATGACGATTAAAGTCAAAAAATATGCCTTGAATGACTTTTTAAGACTATTTTTTATTATTTAAAAAAGACACATCAGAGATGTATTGAAATTAGAATAAAAGGATGGTTATAACTGCTTCAACAGGCGGAGATAAGTTACAAATATTTTCCTTTTTGGTCAGAAAACTTTTTAAGCAACAAAATCAGCTCTCAAGTGCTCTGAAGCCAAGCATAACCAAACCACCCACTGACTTATGAGTAACTGTAGAAATGGCTACCAAGGGCAACTCCGGTAAGGCCACTGGAAAAAACTGCTGACAAACATGGTCTTTATTACACTCAGCTTAATAATTATAGAACAAAATTCAGCTGAAAGGACCCAGCCAGGGCTGGGGTTTTCACACTTACCTTAGGAAATATTTGCTCAGTTTCTTCTTGGGGCTTTGTGTGTTCATGACAAGGAGGTGAACATTGGCAGCATGCCGATCCCTGCACTCTGGCTGCGCACTGTGGGCAGAAGAAAGCAAGCAAAATCAGAAGGATGTGCTTTCTAAATGGGATATTCAACTCATGATGGTGTATTTGCCCCCTGATGTGCCATCCTAAAGTGCATCTTCACCTGGGAAAAAGTAAATTAAGCAGGACTGGTTTAGAGATTATATTTTCCTTATTCAAGACAATCTTTATTTCTTTGAAAGAAAATGAAAGAAATTTCTGAACAGGACAACATTCTGGGTTTTTTCCATATTTCACTCTTTTTATCCTACGTATGCTCTTTCTATTGGACTGTATTCTGCTCTCATTTACCTTCAGTGGAAGTAGAGAGTAAATGCCTTAGTGTCAGTGAAATGGATCCAGTTTAACATGGGCATAGCTGAAGTAGCCCATCCATGATCTCTCTCAGCCAAAATAAGTAGAAGTTACTGGCCAAAGGAGGTGCTGATCCCTCCTTCTAGTACTTGCACAGCTATGTAGTAAGTTGTATCAGATAACCAGCTCAAAACTAACCTGAAAAAAATTAGGAAGCAGAGTGGGGAGATGATTTTCCTTCAGGCCTGCACCAAGATCTGATTCCGAGCACAGGTGGCCTGAATTCCAGAAGGAACACAAGCAGGGAAGAGCTGGGGGTGACACCTCCACTTTGCACAGCACACTCATATCAATCCAAAATTATAGTGAAACTACAGTCCTGGTCTAGCTCACAATTAAGGGAGACAAACCAGGAGAAGAAAAAAGAAACACTCAAAATGTTAAAAAAGGATGATTTTTTCTTTTTGTTTGAGCTCTCTGAACTGGCTTACTTTGGTGTCAGACAAGTACTAGCAGGAGACCAAGGACAGGAAGGGGAGGGGAGAAGGACTTGGCAGCAATAGCTGTTGTATCAGCCTAGTTGCAGCACCAACCCACCACTTAGAGCAAGTGCGGTAAGCTGATTGTTAACAGCAAAACCTCAAAGCTGTTGAAATGACTTTTTTTCTTTCCTTACCAGCTAGAAAATTACAGTGGTTCTTTCTGACATCTTTCATAAAAGGTGGGTATACGTGGAGGTACAAGATCTGGATCAGAGACCAAGAGTTGAAATAGTAGGGCATGGAAACAGAGATTTAAAGCCTTGTTCAGGCCACCTTACCCCTCTTTCAATAGAAAAAAGGGGAGACAGAGAGGACCCTATTAATCTCTGCTCAAAGGCTGTTCTGATAAAACCTTAATCACAGTGTTTTTTCTCCAAGTGGTTATTAACTTTCATGAGACCTACAGTAGTACAATTGCACTGGTTTGCTCTTTGTTCCCATAGCTTCCTCTATCTGCTTCAAATAACTGTTGATCAAGCGCCTGCTACCTGCAGCTCTCGGGAACAGTGTACAAGAAGCCCTGCACTGGTGTTCCAGAAATGTCTGGATCTGGCTGTGCTGGAAGGAGTGTAAGGTATTTGCATATTTTCATTTCCAGGCATGAACTACAGGTGCAAAGGTTCATGACTGAGGCAACAACGGAAACCTCAGCCATGAGGTAGGTTTGATTTGGATCAGTTGATGGCAAGTGTCAGGCAAAAGTTTGTGTCAATACCTCCAGCTATTTACAGACTGTTAGATGAAAAAGCTTATTCCGATGACTTACTGAATAATAACATGATGAATGCAGTCAGCAGCTGCAACAAAGGTGTGGATGCAGTACACTTCAATTTTGTAAAGGATCTGATTTAAAATTTCCTGTGAAATTCCACACTTTGCAGCGAGCAGATTCAGAATAACTAGGCAGGCCAAGCTCAACTAGAAAAGATTCTGAGCAACATGATCTAGATCTGAAGTTGGAGCAGAAGCTGGATGAGAAACCTTCAGAAGTCCCTTTCAACAACTCTCTTTTTAATGCTTCTAAACACACGTAGCTGTAGATTTGCTCCAGTCACTTTAACTGAGATACCCCACTTCACTTGAGTACTTTACCAAGAGCACTCACAACTGATAACAGCTGAGGTCATTACCAAAACCAAATGTCTCCCTGGACTACCTGCTTTGGCCAAACACCCAGTCACTGCCCTGTCAGTGTGACAGCTGAGTGAAGTACAGTGGACTCTTGAACAGGAGACAGGGTCAAAATCATTTAGGCCCTCTTGGCCTTAAGATGTAATAAATAAAGACAGAATTAGATGAAGAGCTGTCAGGGAGAAAACACCCTCTGAAGTCTGATTATTGTTCTTCAAACTACAAGATTATTTGTCTTTGCCTAGAGAAGAGTTTGTGTGCCTCTGAGACCATATCCTCTTTCCAGCTGGCCTAATTAAAGAAACATACAGGCAGTCTTGTCTGTGTCCTGACCATACAGAAGATCACAGTCTGCGACTGAGGGGGAAAGTAACTACAAACATCACAGTTACAGCGAGCAGATTAAGCAGGAGGCCAGCTGAGCAAAGAGAGGAAGCAGCAGACCAGCCTCCTGGACCCAGTGCCAGAGGTTAGCTATATATTGTACTTTGCAAACAGCAAAAATCCCTGTAGTTCTCTTCCTGCTGAAACCTCACGCAGCCTGCAAACCAGAGTTAAAGCAAGGAAGAGGAGTTATTTCCAGCAACCTCCACAAGCTTGTGCATCCCCTGGTTCTTTGTCAGATGTACACAGCCTTAACTTCAAGACTTTCATTGCTTTAACTGGGTGTGTTCATTTTGACAAAACAGAAGGTAAGGAAAAGTCAGCCTCAGAGTGAAGACCTTCATTATGGCTCCACTTGTCTTTGTTAATGTAGTAAACATAGGAGAGTTGCTTTAATTTCAGTTGTGTGAGAAAGTAAAAAGCAAAATCTTGTCACAGTGCATAATTATTATGCTCTTAAAAAAAAAAAAGAAGCTAAGGGCTTGTAAGGCAAATAATTGCATTTCCTGCATGCAGGAAACAAGAGAAAAAAGACGACATCTGAAGAGAGAAAGGATAAGGCATTCTATCTAGCTTCCTGACAAGGAAGAGAATGAGTGAGAATTGATTTTTATGCTGCTTGCTGCATGGTCCTGCAAGTCAATGGAGATCTCTACTTCTTGCTTCAGATCTGTTTCAGGAGAGATTTTGCACCCAGCAGGCAAAGTGTGCCAGCACTGGAGTGAGCAGTGTTATTGGGTGTTAGCTGCAGCACTCTAATATATCCTTGAGAACTAGCACATCATTAGGGATACTTTCACAATGGAATGTGTGGGTCGTAGGTCCATATGTCAGACAAAACTGAGGATGCTTTTAAGGATGAATTAGAAAACTAAAATAAAACCTAACTACAAATAACTTTTAGCAACTGTTCCTATAAGTGCTGCTTTTACATTTGATTTCAGCACTATTACTGAGATACTCAAAAAGCATTTTGATAAAGTGACTCTGTATGCTCTTCTGTTTAAAAAAAAGAAAAACAAAAAACTCCAAAACCAACCATCAAAAACCCCACCACTAGATGTAGCTATTTGTTTGAAAAGTGGTCCGGAAAAGAAATTAACATGGAAAATTTTGCAATGCGTTACCAGGTATTAGAGATATAAAGTCTGATTCTCTCATCTCTGCACCTTGGGCAGTCATTGCCACCTCCCTGAATTAGCAGCAGTTTACACCTACTTGCACTGATATAAATGACAACACAAGAGCAAGGTGTTAGAAAACAGGTCTGCAACATATAGCCTCAGCCAAACACAGCTGCACCCCTTTCACAGAGCAAATATATCACTCTATGTGTAAGTATATATTACAATAATACTAATAAGCTATGTGGAACTACATAGAACATAAACAACAATTTTATACACTAGACTTATAAGAACTTTGGTAATGACTGATATTTCCACAGACAATAAAACACCCCTGTTTGCCTATTGCATTCTAAGTACATTTTCAAATTAATCAGGATTTGTTCTTTGGCACAGTTGAAACACGACCTGCTCCCCCAGCAGCTATCTTCGTGAAGAAAACATGAGTTCACAGTGATCAAGAAGTTGGCAACACAAGGCATCACAGTTCCTGATGACCACTTCCAATTCCTACAGACAAGTACCTGTCCCAGTGACACAGCTTCAAGAGCACACCACTACAACTACAAGATTAAATACCAGACTCCCTGACCACCCTGGCATGTGACCTCAGCCATTAATGTTTGTAAACCACATGGCTGAATAACCTCAGGTTTTCTAAGAAAGAAGTGGCGCTGTGGTTTGCTTTTTCACCTTGAGGTTGCTGAAAAGCATGAAAACCTATGGTGCTCTCCAGCTTTCCTTACCTGTGCTGCTAACACAGGTCTCGCATTCTCCATAGCAGTCACCGCTCCTGGGGTAGTAAGAGACTGCCAATATCATATCCGAGACTCCTCCACTCGTGGAAACATTTGTGGTTAACAACTCTAGATTTTTTTCCTGGTTATCAAGTTTTATTCCAGACATAACTGGAAATACTTGATTTGAAATAAATTCCCAAGGACCCCTCTTACAGAATAGCTATTCAGATTATCTTTCTCTATTAGCCCTGCCTAAAGAAGCTCATTTCTTCACATTGCCAAGCATGTGAAAGGAAGCCTCCTGTCTGAAGAGTCACCTGTCTATTCACAATACACCAGCTCCTCTGCACCAGTCGCCACATGGATTGTTTTCTATCCATAATCCACCTGCTTCATAACCAGCAAGCTAATACTGTGGGGCTCCCTTCAAGTACTTTTCACAAAGAACATTATGCTCTTAGTGAAGAATAAAACTGAATTTCAAACCAAGGCCAAATCCATGCCCTGTCTCTGATATTGGAGGCAGAGGGAAGTCTTTGCTTCAGACAGCATCATTTCACTTTAGGATGAACCACCTGAAATGTTGTAAATAAACAATGATTTCTCATTCCCAATCCACAAACTCCATTTTTATAGATCTATCCTATACACATGCTTCTCTCTTGCTCAGAAATCATGTACAGTACCTGGATTTTATTCAGATTCTTTGGCATCTGCTGCTCCACATCTAACTTCATTTGCTGCTAAGATTATAAGTAACTGTGTAACAGAGTGGAGTGAGTATCAATACATACCACTTCAAATAACAGAATTTCACATTAATCTCAGCTGCTGTGTCTAGAGTTAAAACAGGAGCCGCTGGTGCTCAGGAGACCCTGGTTTGGGAGTTATGGGTATGAGTGGAAGGTGGACTGGAAAGGGAAGGAAGTTTGTTTACACACAACTGATGGCCATGTCTTGCCTATCAGCGGCTGCTTCTCTGACATTTCTAACAAAAAGTGAAGGAGTTTGTGTGGGGATTGCAAGGCTGGTCCTTAGAAAATGCAGTTCCTCAAAAGCTATTCTATGGCAAGAGGGGCAGCCTCTCCTCCTGCCCCAAAGGGCTAGACCGCGCCATCCACAGACTGCTTCCTCTTCCTATGGCAAGTGCATTTCAGTGATGCCTAACCCTAACTAGTCCATGATTCTATGCCCAAAAGAAAAACCAAGAGGTTCTGCAGAACAAAAGGCACCGGATATGTAAAGTGGTACTGCTCTGGGAAAGGAAGGCTGCCTGAAGCATTAAGTTGAGAAGTTCAGGGGTCTGTTTTGTTGCGATTAAAAACAGGCGTGGGAGGGAAGAGATGGGAGCCACAGTCTTCACCTACTATATGCAAGTACATTGTAGCAGGCACCAGACAGACATGCAAAACCCCAGGTCCCAGGCCTTCCTTAGATTGTACGTTTCTGCCTCATGCCTCTGAACCTAATATTGCTACTCACAATCAGCACCTCTTCCTTGACCCACCCTGGTTTCTGAACACTGCATCCATCTCACTCAGTTTTGTACCCTCCTCAGCTCTGTAACAGCCTGCACTATATTTCTCCCTCCTAGCTCTCACCCTTCCTTGTCACCCTTTTTCTCTTTTAAAACTCATCTTGGCTTTGTCCCCTTGGTTTTGAAGTTATGGCTCTACCATAAGGTAGAGATGTACAATTTATTTTTAACAGGCAAGCTCAAACACACTTAAGTCTGATTTAGATTGCAAGGACCAAGCCCTGGGCACTTCTGATGTTCCCCAGTTCTAACAAAGCTCTTTCTGTGTTACATTGCAGTCCAGCACATATATGGATTTCTCACCACCCTCTAATGGCTCCTCATTCTCCTCTGTCTCTTGTCCCCTGTCTGTGAGAGCTCTTCAAAGCTCTGTCCTGGGCCTCATCTTCTGCATCTTATCCTCAGGGAGCCTCCTCTCTTCACACTGATATAACTATTACCTCTAAGTAAATGGCTCACAAATCTACATCTGAATACCAAACTGATATCCATCAGTTTAGCCCTACATATTTAATAACACTTTTGATCTGCTGCCCTGGAAGGATGACTATTTGTATAATCCTATACTTTGCAGTTGTTACTGAACAGCTTGTATTTTTCCTTTTATGTTATTTCCTTTTCTCCGTGCTGATAGCAGCAACATCCTTATTTCAATAACTTTAATTCTTGATATGTCAACCTATCAATGGTGGAATATTTTCTGATTTTCAGGCCTTCCTCTACTATAAAACTAATAAATCCAGACAACATGATTGCTCATCTTGATCTACTATAAATATTTCCCTTTTCAGTTCTTCACTGCTCCTGTCTTTCTGGATCTGTGATGAACTGAATGATACATACGCATCACACTCCCAGGATCCGGTGCACTTAGCTACAGCAAGGTAATCAGTCCACAGCAACCTCAGTTACATTACAAATACAATGCATCAGCAATAGCAAAACCAGCTGTTCCCTATCCTCTGTGACTTCCCTTCCTGTTGAACTTCCAATTCCTGCACATTATCCTCAAATTCTATGCCGAGAGCTGGGTAAAAACTCTCTCTTGCTGGCTTCTTGCAGTGCCCATGCTGAACATGCCCTCAAAGTGATATTTAAAAAAGGCAACTGAACTTGTATCGAAATCTCTCCTTCACATTTGTGCCTGACTTGCACTCCTGTTCCAAATACTAGTTTTCACAAACTTTTTCAGAGCCTCGAGATGAAACTGGACAGTATGTTCAAAAGGACAGAAAGAGGGACAGACAGCAGAATTACAAATCAACCTCATTTCCCTAGACTAAGAGTCAGAGTGAAGAAATCAAATCTTTAATTATCCAAAAACCATGTAGATGAGGCCCTCAGTGATATGGTTTAGTGGAGGTTGTAGCAGTCCTGGTATAATAGTTGAACTTGATGATCTTAAAGGGCTTTTCCAACCTAGTTGATTCTGTGATTCTATGATCATTTACTTACATGTTTACACAATTTACTTCCTTTAGTTCCTTCTGTTTATTGCCAGTTAAAATAATTCCAGTGAGAGATAAATTACCTCCAGTGAGCATTAATTATTACCTTTAAACAGTCTTCTTTAGATTTCAGCTCTAACTATCCTTTGAGAGGCATGAAATGAAAGGAGGAATGAAACAAATGCCACTGATCCAGTAGCTACTTCAGAAAGCCAAGGCAGACCTACCTGCTCTCAGCGTTTCACTTCCTTCACACACCAGACTACAAACTATTTCTTAGGGTCTGCTGATGCTCTGCAGATACCAGTAAATCAAGCATGCCAAGGAAAGCTTTCTAACACATAAGCTAAGTGGCATGAAGCATCTGGTACTTACGCTTATGCCAGAAAACTCTCGTAGCCTTCAAGCCAACATGGCTGAATGCAAGCTGGTGATTGGCATCCATTCCTGGAGCACTCTCCACAGCAGAGTTGTCTGGCATGTTCCAGTTTCCATGAATCTACAGCTTAATGCACACGTGTTTACCTACATGAAGACTACAGACTGCAGTTCTATGCCCAAGATGGATTTTGTTAAAACTCCAGCTTTCAACAGTTCAATATATGTAATTCTGCTCAGACATGAACACTGTTCCAAGTATAAGTAGCACCTGAAAACAGGATCTATTTTCTTCCTATTCAGCTAAGTATCATTCACTTCCAGAGTTTACTATGCATAGTGGCTTCACCCAAGAAAAAGAACAAAACCAAAACATCTCCTTGTCTACACTTAAATTGTTTTAACAGCTAAAATCTGAGAAAAATCTGCAAGACTTACAGTATATTTGTAAAATGTTTTGCCTACTGATTTTGTTGAGGTTTTTACGCCAAGAGGTAGTTGGATTAGAGGATCCCCGCAGCTCCCTTTCAACTGAACTATTCTATTTTAATTTATCTTCCATTTTAATAGAAGTATTAAAATGTTAAAACTAACTTTTGAAAAGAAATGACATGATGCATGAAAAACTCTGGATCTGGTATTCCTTTATTCTAAGGTTGGTCCTTGCTGCAAGCCAATAAAAATACTCATTTCTCATGGTAACAAGAAGCTGGCCTTGCTCTAATCTAAAATCAGAGCTGAGGAACAAGAATTGCAGAGGAAAATTATTTTAATGTTGTTTTTTTCTAACTTCATGAGGCTGAGGATATTTGTTTCACCTACAGTGATATACATATACAAGTGCAGAGTTGAATTGAATGAAAACTGAAAGAAGACTTGCCTGTCTTTGCATGATGGGAGCAGGGGATTTAAGGAAAGTGCAACAGCACTAACATTTACAAAGGTTTGCACTGTGAATATAAGCACCGATGCATGCAAACAAATCTTAATCCAGGGGTTGAATATATATCTCTAACCCTGGTGGGCAGGAATACAAACCAGGAAACACTCCAGGTGATGTCTATGTAAAGCCCACATCAATTACCTATATCAGTTACAGAATGAAGGTACATTTAAGTTAGTGCCAGTTAGTGAGAAGATGCAGCCTTTGATTGTAAGCCATTTGCATTTCATGGGGAAAAACCAGAAGCTTTCTGGGTTCAGTTCCCCACAGACTGGCACCCAGATGGCTACCTACATGCATTGCACAGGCATACTGCTATCAGTATAGAATGGCTCCGTATTACAACTAATTGCAACTCCTTGTGTGACTAGAAATACATTCCTAAATGCAAAATACTAGGGCAAAAGAAAAGCAAACATCCAAAAGCCAATAGGCATATGTGCCATTTTCCCTTCTTACTTTTCTTTCCGCACCTCGCCCTTGGGAACACTGTTAAACTGCCCCAAGCTTAGCATATCAAAATAGGCCCACTTATTTCAGCCATCCCCTCTAAACTCATGGTCTGAACTTCTATTTTCCATGGAGTATAATTGTTCTAAAAATATCTTGTCTGCACTTCATTTTCTGTTCTTACTATTCTGCCAATAGAGTGAAAAGTTTGGGGGTTTACAAGTAATTTTCAAGTGTCCTTTTCCCTTTTCCATGCATAAAAGGCTGCCCCTTCATTTCTCTGCTTTATTTTTCTCCCACCTATTTGTGAACAATCACTTCTGCTTCAGTCAAGCATATAGAAACAAGCACTGAGCCAAGACATATTTGCCTTGGGTCAGGCAAACAGGGCCCATGTGGCCCACCCTTAGCCTGGGGCAGGATGAAAAGCCAACCAGGCCTCCTCACGGTTTGGTGACATCTGAGCTAATCCTCCCTTCGTTTGGGAACAATTACAGAAAGCCACCCAAAAGCGTCTACAAAAAAACCTCTTTCCATAGCTAAGAGAAGATGCTTTTTCACCTCCAACACTCACCACCCGTTTTCTGCTGTCACTTACACTGGTGGGAGCCCAGGGTGCTTTCAACAGAGGGAAATCATTTAGGACTTTCTCTGGGCGCATGACTTCCTTCCTTGCAGCTAATCCAGACTACTACAGTAAAGACACTAGTTAAAGTAGCTAATTCACTCTAGACAGTGTGTGGGTTTTGGGGGCTTTTTTTCCTTAACCAGAGAATGAAACAAATTATAATTGTGTGTTTTCACTTATTCTCTGTTTATAGGTGTAAAACTCACATTTCTTTCATGCTGCCTTTTGCCAGACCTGCACACTGCATAACACTTCCTCAATAACTCAGCTGGTGGCTAAATCCTATGGAAAAGTAATTTTAAGAATAGACAAAACTGCAGCTTATAGATGGAACATCTACTCAGACAGTAAAGATGGAAATTAATATGGCCTCAGGGCTACTTTTAATGGCAATGGAATGAATTGGTTTTTGTCATATTTCGCTGTCCAAGTAAGCCTTCCTGTCAGCCTACACTAAAATATGGAGCAGGCCCTAGTCCCACTTTTCTGCATAAGTTGTCCACTCATCAGAGCTGGTCACTGTAAACTACTCCTGGGTTCAGCTTGGAGACTATAGCTGTCATATGTAAAAAGAGAAAGCAGAGCAGTATTTGTTCATCCAAGCCTTTTTCCAGCCTACAGTCAAAAGATACCATTTAGTATCATCCAGCATACAGTGGGCCAAAGGCAAAAAGTCCATATTTGAGATGAAGCAAAGCTCTCACAAGCCCTGTGCTCCAATAATAAATCATACCTAGAGCTCAAGTGACCATTTATTTATCTAATTTCCTTTAGATAAAATTCATTTATTGTTATCAAGGACATTTTCTGGCCCTCATGGGACGAAGCCTGCCATAACCAACTGTTTTCCCATCTTGTAGTGAGTTGCAGTGCTACCCAGGAAAAGCAGAGATGCTACTAGGGGATAAGATGCATGGTCAGAAGATGTAAAGGGGTCACTGTACTTTCCCTCTTCTGTGGACACTCACTTTCCAACAACTAAGGCAGTGCTTTGCTCTGAAGTGTCCTGTTATCACTGTGGTGGTGGCCATGCAGACAGCCAGGGTGGCAGTGGGATAGCTGGGGGATCCTCCACACTAGGAGAGGCTGGATAAGAGGCTGAAGCCCTCTTTTGATCAAAAGAAAAGCATTCATTGTACCAAATGAGCCAGCTCTTCTTCTCAGGTTAGAGGCGTTAGTCTTATAGCTTAAATCCCTTAACTAAAATCTAACTTGTCACCTACGTCCTTGCCATGGGAAGAATGTGCTGCCTTGACAATGACAGCAACTACAAGAGACCCCACTGAAAATGTGCAAGCAAATAGCTAGGCATTGGCAGACCCATTCCTCATCACTGGAGATGAGGACATCGGACCAGTGTCTAGGCATCACAACTCTGCCACCACTCTGGAATGGGACCATAACTTTGTAGCTTCTCTCTTCAGTCAAAACAGAAAGCAGCCATTGTATGGTTGAGTGATAGGGAGGAGAAAAGTCCTCTATATAAACACTATTACAATTGCTGATGTTGCAACAATCACATAGATAACAACAATAAATACACTAGAAGTCTGGAGACAGGGAAAAGCTGTTCTGACAATCAGTTACTATAATGTTCTTCTTCAGCTATTCTGAGAAAAAAGGCTGCATCACATCATAACATCAAATGGAATATCAGTTAAGACCATCTGCCTCATGTTAAGGGAACCCTGAAAAAATATATTAGGAATTAAATCAAAAGATATTTAAAGTTCCATCTTAAAGCATGACCTCATCTTCTCCTGGCCACGTTTTTTCCTTTCAATTTGAAAGAAAATTCACTTTTGTTTCCTGTTCCATCACTAGAATCATAAAACAATGGGGGAAAATAAAAGGAGAGAAATAAGGTCAAAATCTCATCCTCTGCTACTACAAAATAGCCTGAGCAGATCAGATACACCACTCCTCACTTTTCTCATTTACACAACTACTTCTTTAACTTGCAGTAACATTGCCAGAATTCACCAATGGTGACTCCTTCCAAGTTATTCAAAGGTTAGAAGTCGTGTAATACACTTTTTGTATTTACAAATAAGACTTTAAGCTATATTGTCTAATATACAGGATAAATTCCAAATTTTCTGTGCTATTATTCCCACACCAAAAGCATGCAACTCCTCTGGTCTTTCAAAGTATTTCATTGTCTAAATTACTATTTGGTAAATGGGCTTTAAATTTGTAAAACACATTAAATAGAAAATTCTAGTATGGAACTGTGCACCTAGTTTATAAAGCAAACGTAGAAATTTATATAGCAAATTATACACCCCAAAGAGGTAAATTGAGGCACAAAGTGACCACAGGTACATATATGTGCAATAAAAAAAATAGAATAAAGGATTTAAGATTAGAATATTTAATTTGGCAGGAAGAAACTGAAGCTCACCAGAGTTTTCATTCCGTTAGAAAGATGATTTTATTTCTGCCACTTGCAATATAAATGAGCTTAGTGTGCCCAACATGTGAAATACCTTTTGGACAGAACTGACTACCAAATTAAAAGACAGATGGATGGAACCATTGAGTTCATAATCATACGACTGCTTTTGACTTCTCCCCAGAGCATGCAGTACTTAGGAAAAGAATGCACACTGCAAATTAAACACTCAGTTATCTTCAGCAACCTGACAGTCCGGCCCAAGAAATACTGCTAAGTCTGGCAGACTGGGAGAGCAATGTGTGCATTGCACAGAGGTGTGAGGAACGCGGCCCACCCCAGCTCATCTCGCAGGGCACAGCTGGTGAACTGTACACAAAGAGGGGAAGCAAGTGGGTTTGAGGGGAGGAGGTGAGAAGTGGCCTGAAGTAAAAATGGGAGGTATTTTTTCTTTCCTTCATATCCTGTTGCTGTTTCAGCCAAGCAGTTTTCATTGCCAGCTTATTTGAAAAAGAGGGGCTTACCAAAAGACTTTTCAGGCAGCAGAATCGATCTCTCCAATGAATGAAAATGAACTGGGAGTGCTATTGAGTCTCTTCAAGCGTTCTTCAGCATCATCCTTTAAACATGCCCCTTTTGCACTTTCAGTCTACAGCACCTTCACAGAGGACACTTGGCAATAAGCTGGAAGGGAAGGTGTCTGACCAAGAAGATAGAAGCAAAAACCAGTAAAGCTTCTTTGAAGCATTTTCACGCTCCTTATCTCAATGTCACTCCTCTTCTACTTACATATTCTCAAACTCTCTCCCTGTCTCCATGCCACTCAGTTTTTGTGGGGAGCATGGAAAACTTGGGTACCTTCACCAGGGATCTTTACTTTAGCTCTCTTATTTCTCCCTAACAGCAGCAGCAGGTCCCCGAATCTGACACTGACCTTGTCTAGTCCAACACTCTCCTCTAACTTTCTACACTCCTTTCCCTCCATACAGCACAGTGCTATTCCTGCTGTATGCAGATGGACATGAGTTCACTCTCAAATTTAATATGTTTAATAAATAAAATGAGAGGATCATCCTAAGCTCTCCAAAAAAAAGACAAGAGTGTGAATTCTCATTCTTCATAATTGGGAAGTTACAAAGAACTGAGTATATTCTTAAAGCTAGGTCCGCATTTTGAACCTTGCTAGACAGCCCTATGACTTTAGAATACTGCAGGGAAGGCAGGGAGCAATTCCACCACCATGGGACACAACTACTCCAGCAAAACCACAGTAAGAACACAGCTTGACAGGCAAAAATGCTGCTTTACTGGAAGAACTTATTCTTTCCAAGGAACATCTATCAGCAAAAGAATCCTTTTGCCTGTATAAGCATTTGAACCAAGGAGGCAGGTCATCGGCAAGGACTGAGGCAGTGGGTCTCCTCCAGAGCAGACTAGCTCACAGTAGCTGCCTCCACTATTCTTGCATACCAAACACAGCTTAGAGGGAAAAATTACTTTGGATGATGTAATTCCCTTTTGAGTAGCACTGTTTGAAAGCACAAGTGTTTTGTTTAACTATAATATAAATTGCTTACTTTCTTCAATTTCCCATGTCTTTGGCTTAGGGAAACCATGGCTGGCTACTCCATACTGGTTCTTACAAAGGCACCAGAAGGCAAACATTTGGAAACAATCAACTCTCAAGTCAAAGAAAAAACCATAATCAAAATTTTACTGCTGGCTTGTGAGATCATCTTTTTCATTTCTTAATATCATAGTACTTAGAGATTTGTATAAGACAAGGTATTTTTATACTATAAGCAGAGCGTAAGTGCAGAGTAATTTATCCTCTAGATCTACTAATGAAGATTGAAACACCTCTATACAAATCAAGCCATTAGTTTTAATCAGCTAAGGAATTACTTTAATTCCTTAATTCATAGATTAGGCAGCCTTGATTCAACGAGCAAGTTTAGATTAATGGAACAACTGTAGTGAACCAACTACGTATTTGCAGTATTGTGATAAAATTGGGGTACAAAACAGCACAAGGGTGTAAAATAAATGGAGAACAGTTAAGAGAGAAGCAAGGTAATAAAAACTGAGAACACAATCTGCATATTTCAATTACTTTAAAGAGGATCAAAATGAGTAAGTAATACATAAATTATCACAGCCAAAAGTCAAGGCATTTCTCATCCTAATCCAAAGTTTAGTATACTTGAGTAATCAGTTTAATGCTGTAGTACAGTCAACCATGAAAACCACTTATTCAAAACACATCGGTCAAACTAATCAGACTTCCTACACACTCTGGCACAGAGGCTTCTTTTTTATTAGACTAATTAAAAGAAGATTACTTTGGATTTTGGTGTTTCACATCTCTATTTGAAATGTACTTCAGTTTTCCATTTCCATGAGCCTGGGATTTTTTTGTTTAAGAAGCAGAAAAAATGTGATAAACAGAATTACTCTAAAGGGATAACAGCATATTGCTGAGCTTGATTCTTAGGTGTCACAAATGAGCACAGCTGCATTGACTTTAATGAGTTACACACTCCTACAGCACTTAAAGGTCTGTTCTGTTCAGAAGAAAGGTTCTTCTGTTGCTGCCATTTTTTGCTATCAGTTTTAGTTTGGAGCTTCCCCACCAACTAAACTGCTTAAGTACTCAGATATGATCAAGTGTGTAAGCAACCCCACTTCTTGATTGAGGATATCCTCAGGTTTTTCTCTGAGCTGTGAACCATGACAGCCCTGTAGAATCAGCACCTGAAAGTCTTCACAGTCCTGTTGGTTCTTTAAGGCATCACACTTGTTTAGTTTATTCTGTAGTCTTCTATTTTGAAAGAGAATATAAAAATACTAGATTTAATACTCAATAACAAAACCAAAATAAATTAAAATATAGCCAATACCTTGCTAAATGCTAGAAGATGTGTTAGAGGCATATGAAGAAATAAGAACCCTAAATTATACTATGCTTCCCCTTGAAGATGGGGCAAATCTGTTTACCCTGTCCTCCATTGTTATTTGATCACCATCTTCCTACTCAGGGGAGAGCATCTTAGATGCTTCTCTTTTCTTACAGATCGTGAACCTTCAGGAATTATAGAAAAGGAGTCTCATGTTAGTTGGATATGCTTTTCCCAAGATCAGCCTGCAAAATTGAAATCTGCTTGACTGCTGGTCAAGAATAATTTTAGACCCATCTTCTTTTCCTCTTTCTAGTACCTAGGTAAGCTTGGATAAATACTTAGAACTCAGTATCTAAATCCTGATCTTCTATACTAGGTGAAGTTACCTTCAGCTCTTAGTAGCTTCTAAACTCATTGCCTAATAAAGGCAGCTCCAGATGGTATTACCTGGAGTGGTAACACAAACCAGCATGAGATAATACTCTGGACAGTGCATCTGCAAGGTGTATGAGCCAAATGCATATGGGAAAGATATGTATGTGAAACACAGCTGAAATGACTGTCAATGGTAATCAAGGAATTAGATTTATGTCCCCAGACAAAATGCTCTGTACTTCATTGAAACCTTCTCCCACATTGTCTGGTTTGCCTCAGGGCATCTCAAATGCCAGCTGAAATCTAACGTGTTACTGCTATAGAAGTCACTCTCAAACATAGCCTCATCACTTACACACTTATTCAGTTCTTTGCAATTTTATTACAGGTCTCTATATCAAGCTGTATATTCCTGTGAATTGAAGGCAATTCTCTAAAAGTTCTTCAAAGAGAGGTATGCAGTGTAAGAATTAGTTGCTAAATTGAGATACAGCTATTTTTTGACAGAAGTCTAAGTTGCTGTCTAGGATTACTAAAACTAAATCTCCCCTGACACCACTCAAGAAACTCCAGCCCTACAACCCAGTGTAGGAGAAGCAGATGATTTAAGATTATGGGATTAGGATGCTTTTACTACCTCTAAATCTTTCTCGATCAGTAATGTGCGTATACATTTATTTACCACAAACTATTCTGTACCTACTTAAAAATTGAGGTTTCACTCCTTTTTCCCAGCAGGGAGGCGTTCACTAACACTTAACAGGCTGTCTCGTTACAGAAACCAAGGACAGAGCAAGCAAAGGGTCTGAAATATTGACCTGGATAGGTTTTTACAGTCCTTTTGGATTAGAATGGAAAAATATATCACTAAATCAGATGGTGGCTGCATCACAGACAGGAACTCTTTTGTAGGGAATTTCTGAGCATGCAAGGTTTAATTCTTTCTCCTCTTTCACATATAACTCACAGGTAATCTACAAAAATTGATATTTATGTGAGAAATTGACATTATAGGAAACCAGATGCTTAAAAATAGATTGGCATTATCTGAGGTAATATTTTTAATTAACCATGCAAAGCCTTGCAGTAGACAAAGCCCCAGACATTTTTATTGCGTGATTTTTCCCAGTTATACAATTGATACATATTGTAATAAATCAGATAATTTTCCAAATTCAAAACTAATATCCAAAGTAGATGCAACCTTTGTAGCATACCAGATAATTACAGGACTGAGGAATAGACTGGAGGTACTTAGCATTGTGAGACAATTTGCAGCGCTGGCACTTGATGTCCAAGGATGTCCACTTAAAAGCAAAATAAAGTTTTGGTCAGTATTTTTTTCCTCTTCCAGTAGCTGGGAAACAAAGCACAAAACAAATGACAAGTAAACATTCAGCCACAGGAAGCCATTAACAACAGTGGGCACCAATTAGGACCCAGCAGGTATCCTTTACACCGCCTGGTGCTCTAGCTCCTCCTCAAATACTTTGGCATAACACTCACAAACTCAGGCTTAGGAAACAACGGGCTGTTTCATTTACTCAGCAATTTGTAGCCACATACTCCTGCTGATAGACCCATAAACCTGTTTGTAGTCGTCTTCTGTTTCCCTTCAAGTTTGTGTCATTAGAAACTACAATTACTGTCTGTCCAAAGAGAATACTTTTCAGGAAAGAAAATAAAATTGAGATACTGTGATCCTTTTCCTCTTTGTCTCGCTCTCCTTTTCAACTTTTCTTTCAGAGGAGAAAGCACAACACCATGGCTGAGGTCAGGAAAATAGGCTTATGAAAAAAATATTTGTGAATTCTTAGATTTTACAACAAGGGCATTACTTTTTCAAGGCACAACTTTTTAGGTAGAACAAAGTGAAAAATGAAAAATTAAGTGGAGTCCTTAAACAATTAATACAGAATGACACAAAAAATATATTCTGCTTCAGCCAAAAACATTGCACTAAATAAATGCAATTTTGAGATCCTTACATCAAGTATAAGACATTTTGTATCTGCTATCCAAAGAATTTCAATAAATTACCCAAGCCTTTTAAAGTCACTCACAAATTGTGCCTCACATCTTCCCTCAGGAAGAACAGAGTTCTGTGAAATGCGAAGCGACATAAGCTTCTTACTTTTGCATCTTGAGATAGCAAAATTAAGAAAAAGCAGGTTGGAATCTCCCAAACCCAGATTTTACCAGTTTGCCACTGTTTCACCAAAATAAGGAAGTACATTCACAGCATCATATCACAGCAAAAACCAAAGGAAAGTCAGAATCCAGCACAGAGAACTGAAGGTTCTTTGTAGTGTGTGTCATGATATAACACAATACAGGTGGAACAATCCACTTGACTCCACTAAAATAACTTTGTTTTAGCAGCAGCCCACAGCTGAGGTGCTGTCATGTGCCATTTTTGCTTCTATCATTGCTGCTAGATAAAAGTTAACCAAAACATCACCAGCTAAAGATTGGTCGCTTCTTGATACTTTTGGCATTACAAGAAATCAAGGAAAGAAGACCATGACCATGCTAATTCAGAGCACTCCACGTCTCTCTTTAATTTTCCTTCATCTTTAATAATTTCCTCCACTTTTTTCCCATTCTTGCCTTTGCAAAAAACTCAAAGCAAACATCAGATTAGTGAGTTAGTTTCCAATAGCAATTATGTTAAATCCCTGCTGGCAGTTGGCAAAGGTGTGCCCAGGTACCCATCCCCTAGCTCCCTACACTGTCTCCGCCAACAGTTCTTACCAAAGCTCCCAACTTCTGCTCCCGCAGCAGCCTGACAGAGCTGTTCACGTGCAGCCTTTGCATGCAACAACACCCATAACCTGCACTGAAAATCATCCATGACACAGGGATAAACTACAACAGAGTTCCCAGGACACCTGTTTGGTGAGTTTCAAAGAATAACCAGCTATATGTCTTAAGCCTCCTGACATGCATCTCGATACTGCCATACAGGTGTACCTGTACACCTGTATAGAGGTGTCCTCGTTCCCAGGGCTAGAAATAAGAAAAATAATTCAGAAAAAGCCCATAGTCCTTATGTGCACCTACTGCTCACCTAGTTGGTGCACACATCATAGGAAGTATCTAGCAATCCATGCACAAAACACCAACTAATAAGAAAAGTGTTATTATTTGTACAACAAATATATGTGTGAATATATAAGCAATGCTTTCAGCACTAATAAACATCTTTGAAAACTGCAGCTCATACACTGAGATCAAAAGAGGTAGTCTCCCTGGTCTATTGCCATCTACAAATCAGGTGGCTTGTTGAAGCCAGTCATCTAGGCTCCTTCTGCAGTCAAGCAAGAGAGATAAGTGCCTCCAGATTGCCATTATCCCATTCTAGGATAGGTGAGTAAAACAGGTGAGACGAATCACCCTGGCATTGTTATCTGCCATGGGGGAAGGGGACATCTTAGATCACTAGCTTAGGAGAGATAATTAACTTTCAGCAGCTAATGTTAAGAGAAATCCCATGCTACAAGATTAGGGAGGATTATGTAGACTCACACACTTGTGAAAAATTCACATTATATTTGGGCTTTCAAAGAAATTAAAACTTTAAATTACCCAAGAAAAAACATATCTTACAGTCTCCATCATCCATGTTGCAGATCACTGAATCTATAATAGTCAAAGTGTTTGGGTTTTTTTTTTTGTTTTCCTAAAGAAATAAGGTTCACACTATTCTGCTTTCCCAAGCAAATGAGGTTCATATTCTGAATGTTCAGAAATTATGTGTTGCAAACCGATTAGCTGATTTCATTTAAATATGACATGTATATATAAAAAAATATATAAAAATCTTCAACATTCTGTGGGAGCATGTTACCAAGTAAAGGATATATCTGTCAGTGCCGGCAGAAAGGGAAAGCTGGGACCACAGCATCACTCCAGAGACCAGAGATGAAGCCATAAGAGCCATCCTAAGGCACAAACCCAGAGGAGGAACTTCTCTGTTTGGCTGTTCATCCAACACCTCAGTGTCAATTAGAGACAACAGTTTTCCACATCTGTTGTCCTTCATTAAGATTTCTGTTTAGATTTAGCATAATATTCATGCAAAGAATAAGAACAGCTTTTCTTAGTAGCAACTGCCAATGGTACCTCTTGCAGTACTAAACCAGGCAGCAGTTTCTTTTTCTCCATGCTAGCTAAGAATATACTAGTATTGACTTATAAATGTAGGTAAGTCCACACAAACAAAAACCTCAGAATGAAAAAATGCTCAGACCAAATGGACACAGATTACAAGCTGCTTTAAACCACCAATATTAACTTCAAATACGGAATGATATTTAATACTTTGATGAGATTCACACCTGGCACTTTTGCAAGTTTAGCTGTCAAAGGAATTGAAAACTTCAGGCTTGCGCTGGTAACATACATAATCTTTTGGCACCAAGTGCCCATTTTCTCCCTGCGTGGGAAAGACAATGTGCTATTGCACAAGCCCTGAATGAACTAAGCTCAAACAACAGGTTGAGAAAGGGGCAGACAGTGTGTTTACTGTTTTTCTGTTAATTTCCAGCTGTCTTACCCTTAGGATCTTCTTTCTCATGTCAGTTATTGACAAAATGGAAGGGAGAAAGCATAAAATGTGATTGAGCACCTAATTGAAAGTGGCTATTAAATTCTAGAAGTCAGAGCCTGGTCTCACAAAGCAAGTAACATGTGGATATGAGATTTGCCTTTCACTGCATCATTGTGGCTGTTTGAAAAGATTCACAGATACCTACCAGCGCTATACTGATATTTGGGCGTTGGTAAGTAACTGCCATGGTCACAACTGAGATACTGGCCTGCATAGAGTATCCACATTTTGTGTTCTTTTAAATATAGCTGTAACCCTGTCATGCTAATAATATTGAAATCTAAAATGCTTTAGGAGAGGAGCAAAAACTTTAACTTTCTTGTTAGTTTACAACCATTTCACCTGCCTTATCCCTGAGTCTGGTGCTGCATTCCAGCAATGCAAGCACTGGGAAGGATAGAAAGATGTGAAAGGATCATAAAGCAGAAGCACCAGGAGACACCACTGAGATCAACAGGTCACAGACTAGAGTTTTATAGCCCCAGTTTGCAACTACACCAGCTCACAGACTGTCAAAGCCTAGGCATTTTCAGGCAACAAGCACAGCAAAACAGCGTCTATGCTATATATGCCTACTTGCTTCTTCTATATATCACATATATACTTTCCTATGCAAAGCAGCTATGAGATTTAGGTACAGAAAGGTAGTGAACTTGAAGCATTAAAGCACATTTAAAAGCCTTGCTTCACTGCAGACTTACTCTGGGTGGGGAAAGCAGGTGTTTCTTGTAATGCCCACTACATCCAACAAAGAAATAGATATTGGCAGGTTCTCTGCTAGAGAAGGACCTTACTCTCAGTTTCCCAGGCAGTCAGTTTTTCCCCTTCCTCCTCAATATTCTCCAAATTGTTTCCTTCTGAAGAAAGTGCCTGAGGAAAAACTCAAAAATTACCATCCTTTGCTCCTACAGACTTTTTTTTAACACTGCAGGACTGATATAACCAGGCCTATAGTCTGTAGGTTATTTTATTTGCTGAAAATAAATAGCTGTCAGGATTAAAAATGAATGGTTATTTGATTGATACAGATGCATTACATCTTTACCAGAGCTAAAGATTTTAAGTCCTAATACAGTTTTACAGACTCCATCGGTACAAATGACTCAACAGGACCAAGAGTTTCACACCTTCTAAGTTGCAGAGCAGATGCTTTAAAAGCAATGAAATGAACAGATTCTGGGTGCACATCTCTGGCCACATTTATATTTGCACAGCACAGTGGAAGCCGAATCTGCAGAGTGAAAGTCAGCGCTGAGGACCCAACATCCAGTCCAGGATTTTTACTTTAGGCTACCTCTAATCTGGATCTATGGCCCAAAACACCCGCTAACAGCTGGCATGCACGAGGTGAAGCACATGCTCCATCCATCTGTCTGACCTCAACTCCATTCCACAATGATGTGAGCTGCCAAGTGCCAAGGGGGGACAACTGGAGGCTCACTTCAAAGTGCGTTGCAGGTCTGAACTAATTAGTTCTAAAGACTGTCACCACATAGATATTACTGATTTGATGTATCTCAAGTATTTTCAGTTTAAAGCGGTAAGAATGAAGTTGATTTAAAGTCTGTCAGCAATCACGGTCACTTATTTGAATACATTTATTTTCATGACTGCTGCTGTTTTCCTGCTCTACACTCAAAACACTCGAGGGCCTCCCTTGTCCAGGCAAACATAACAGCCAATGAACATGAGTGCAACTAGGCGTGTACAGACCCTTTACAACAAGAAAGCTGAGCTCACCTATTAATTTCTACAAATATGGTATCCTCCACAGACAGATTTTGGGCACAAAAAAAAAAAAATTGTTGTTTGTTTTTTCTTTTCTTTTATTTCCATGTTAATCTTACTGGCATTGTATCCATGTATACAGCTCACTATGTAAAATACTCACTTTAAACAAGCTTAAGAGACTGGAAGAGAAGAAAACTTGAGCTGATGTTTATTTTCAGACTTTGAGGTCCCCACAACACAACTGACAAGGCTATAATATGCCAACCATTTTGTGTGTGCAGGCCCAGGCAGAAGTGACCTGTGTTTTCCAGTCACCCGTGTATTTATTTGACATTAACATACAGTGGGAAACAGCGATGTGGAAGCCCAGAGCAACAATGTGTGAGGAGCTCCTGTAAAAAGGAGCATTAGCATGCTTTTACAAATCTGAAAGGTAACTTAGTAATTGGATAGAGTGACTTTTCCACACAGGCTTCCAGATACATTGGCACACAAGTGTGGGACTAGCTTGCCTGGAGGCTGCTCATACTGGTTCTATAGCAGGGTTACCAGCAGGCATCAGGCTGCAGGCAATTCAGGGGACACTTTCATTGGTGACTGAAAGTCAGGAAAATGAAGAGTGAACACATTTCTTAAAATATTTTGAAGAATGATATATAAAAGTATATTTTTGGCTTTTTGAGCAACATGAAGTTATTGGAAACTGTTTCTGAAATGCTTAATTAGATTTAAAGGGTCTTAGTTTAAAAGCACACTCTTCAGCTTCCATTGCCAAATGAAGTTTTTCTCAGCCCTTGAGATTCAACAGAATTCCCTAGTTTTTTTAAACAATTCCTAACAGTGCCTGAGGCACACTTGAGACTTTGCTAGGCACCAGATAAAACAACATATGCAAGGATCTATCCTATCCCGTCCCCACCAGCAGCTCTGACCTTGCTTTAAACCAGTGCCACCCCAAATATGATTCCCATTCTGGCAACAGCCATGCCTTGTGCTCTGCGTCATTCCCCTGTGCACAGGGTGCCACAATTCCTGACAACTCATTCAAATGATTCCAGAGACCAGGCCAGGCTTTCAAGCATAACTTTTCCAACCAGCTTGGACCAAATATAGTTAAGAAATGTACTTTTCCACAGCCAGTTGACACTGGACTCCTATAACATAACAGGTTAAAAAATAGTAATAGTCAAGTGATAGTCTGGCTACTAGTGCAGGGAAAAGTATTATGAGACATGTAAAAGCTGACAAAAACCTACTTACCACATTTCCAAAATGCAGAGTGAATATAAAGGAGCCACTACTGTACTTGGGAAGTGTTTTTTCTCTTCTGCCTAACAAAATAACAGGGTGTTTCTCCATCTTCCTGGGAAAAAACAGTGCTTAACTAGCATCAGACTACAGCCTGCAAGACTTTACAACTGCAATGGTTTCTGTCTGAGCACCAGGCTGCACTGGTTTAGAAAAAACAAACAGTGAATTTTAAACTCATACAAACCTCTTATTTCAGTAGTGACAGATTAATTCAGCCTAAATCAACTACTTACTAACATAAGATAAACAGAATTAATGTTAAACTGCACTAAATGTTAAATATGAGGTGTTTCTACTGCATTATCTAAATTAGTATTAAATCAGCTCGAGTTCTAGTAGTAATTCTGTTGCGTATATATACAGTGCTAAAGTGTTCAGAAACAAGTATGCTACCGTTATACATATAAAGAAAACAAAACGTGTAACACAGTGAAGCCTTTACAGTCCTTTCATTATAAAGATTTGATAAGATACAAGAGAATGCAATCTCCACTCCACATTTCCCTTACCTTTACCTATAAAAAAAAAAGCCCCAGATGGTTCAATACTTTTGGAATTAATATTTTACACAAGTCAAAATTCAGATTTGCATGTCATGATAAAAGCAATTCCCTCTCAATGGAGACAGTGTCGCTACAAAAATAATTCAGTGCAATATTCTCCTGTTAAGTATGGAGAAAAGTGTTTCCTTTAGAAGAGGAAATTATCTTAAGGAAGTTGTTTTAAGCTAAATAAAAGTTCAGGATGAAGCCAGCAAAAGGTGTGAAGGATTTCTCTTTGATTTCCCAGCTTGTGTATTTGGGCTCAGACACAGACTACATTTTATGCACATATTAATAGGATGCTGATAAGCCTACAACTCTAACAGAGACCTGTAGAGACAACCCGATATGTGGCACCAGATATACTAGCCGTCTTAAGCAAAAGATTCATTTCCCTCTCACACAGGGAGGGAATCCGACTATGTATTTTTAATCACAATTTCAGACAAAAACATCTGGCAAAGTTAGCCTGGTGTTTTGTTGGAGTGTTTCTCAGTTAAACCTTCAAAAGATCAAGGTAGGAAACAACCCTTTTCAGTAACTAGGAGCAGCTTTTGCTCTTCATCAGTAATCTTATATGCAAAATAAGGACGCTCAGTTGCAAACCTCCTTAAATTACTAGGTAAAAAACCCAATCCTGGTATCAAAATCACGGAGCACAGAAATTGGCAGCACGTATTTAAATAACATGCTGCATCTCATGGAAAATGTAGAAAGAGATCCTACCTAGCTGTAAACTTCAGAGATATTTCAAAGTTAAATCTTCTACTTTTTTAAATGACACTTGCAAAATTTATAACAGCAATGAAAAGAGAAATAAAAAGTAGTAGGTAAAACTAATCTCAATCACGTATATATCCTAGATCATAGTTATCTTTAAAAGAATAATCCAGAAATTACATCTAGTAGCATCTTAGGAATTAATTTAATCACCCATTCAAACAAGTCTTACATGCATCTTCTCCACTCAAAAAACTTTGTTTTTCACCATTTCAACTTTTTCATATTTCTTAAAAAAAAAAAAAAATAGGTTAGAACAACTTTGCTTTCATCACCAACCACTAAAAAAAAGTATTTTACTTAAGAATGGAATTAAATAAAACTAAACCACAAGTGATTTCTATTTGAATTTGAAATAAAAATCCTGGAAAACAGTGACTGTTCTTAGCCTGTTAATATACAAACATGTCCCTTGTATCAACTGTTGGTTTAATGCAATTAAAAAAACCCCTCATAACAAGGGTTTTGGTTGGGGTTTTTTTGTTGTCATTTAAAAAAGATCTTAATAAATGAAACATTTTACAACTTTTTTTCTTTTTTTTTTTTTTTAATATATATTCATTTTTCCAGCCTGGTGAATTGGCCAGCATGTATGCAACCAGTCAATAGTCAAACTGCATCAAAAACTTTCTCCTATCCTGGGAAGGTTCTCAGCTTTAAATCTATTTCTGTCAGCTCCAGGCTGTATTAACAATATTTGCTCCACTTGATTTCAGCAGCCAGCAACAGAATGGATGGTTGTCCGTCATCAGTTACTCTTATTTGTTAGCTTGAAGAAAGTTTGGCAGCCTTTCTATTTTTAATGCAAAAGCCAATAAATGAGTATAGATAGTTCTGAAATCACAAAGCAGTTCATTAATTTGAATGTTGGCTATTACGGGATTCCCCTCTACTTCCCCACAGTTTCTACACTGTGAGTTTCATCTCTTCACTTGACCTTCTTCCTAAGAGAGCAAAAACAGCAGAAGCAATATGTGACCCAAAGATGCCATATAACTGCACTGCAAGTGATTCAAAATGCCCTTGTGCCTATGCAAGTCAAATAACTCTTATAAAAGTAATCAAGCATATTCTGAAATGAGACACCCTGCACTGCTCCAAAGGGGCTGTTTCTCACAAACATGACTGCAGCCATCGCAGCACAACAGTTTACATGAAGTTATTATTTTTCAAATCTCATCTGCTCACAGGACCACCATGCTGGATAGAAGCCTCTCCTCTTGCTGGTAGTCCAGCTTTGAGAAGACAAGTATGAAGGTGCAGAGCTTCAGGCACTGGATTCTCTTGCAGAGGTAGGAGAACTCTAGAGGACCAACAAAATACGTACAAATCTTCAGAAAATGGGCAAGCCACAAACCAGAACTCAATTAACTGTGCAATAGTGTATATATATACACACACACATATATATATACACACACATGCTGGTGTCACATACAAAATAGAAATGCGCTACTGGTTGCATTCTGTACTACAGGCAGTGAGATGTGAAGAGCATGTGCACCTGCAGCACTAGGACAGATGTCCTCCATCACTTTAGGTGTCATCCAGAAAATGTTCCAAAAGCGTCTTGTCTTCCTGGTTCAAGCACTATCTTTTGAAACCAGTAAAGTCTTTATTACTCTCTGCCCAACAGCATCCTTAACCTCATGAAGCCAACCTACATAAGCAAAGTCAAGCCAGGTTTTTCCCAATGGCTTGCCAATCATTCACGTCAACCTTGATGGGCTCAGTTCAAATTCTGATACTTGGCAACTGTTAAAGAGAACATGGGAGAAACTGAATCCGCTGAAGCAATGGCTGAATGCAACATATTTGATGTTACAACAATTCACCTAAAATTTCAAAACAAAAGCTTAGTTTTGAAAAAGTATGTATGATGCATATAGGCTTAAAAATAAAGTTCAGTTAATGCCTATGAAAAGATTATAAATGCTTAGAAGAACTTTGTCTTCAAGTTAATGTAATCTACTGAGTTAATTGTTTTCCTTTTTTATTTGCCATCATAATCAAGGTAGATATTTTGAACTTAAGTTTCATTTTCATAATAAACTAATATTAGTATAAGTTTAATATAATAATGTTACAGAATTAGAAATTCATATCTAAAAATGTTGGAACTATAATGTTGATATTTCTTCCTTTCTGAACATATCTTAAATCATGTTCTACCATTTCTAACTACACTCAAAGCAACAACAGACAGGGGAGAGGGTGGGAGAGAATATTACTTCTGATCTTTTAGTAACCATGTAATCACATGTTTAAAACACTCATAATCAATAAAACATAGCATAAAAAGACACTGAAGGCTCATACATTTTCCACCATGGTATGTGCTGCATACAGTGCTGCAAAGTATTGTAAAAATATCACAGGAAAAAACAAAACCAAAAAAATGAAACCAAAAAACCCCAACCAAAAACACCCCAAAAAAATACCCCAACCAAAAACAGAAAAAAGAAAAAAATCAACCCTGAAACCCACAAGTTTGACCCAACCTGCCTTCAGAATAAGCATAAGATGTTCCCAAGTGACCTGTAACATTGCAAGAAATACCCACTTACACTCAGGTTTACTTTTCAAAAGCAAGCTTCCAAACTCTTTGATTTGGGGTTTGACTACACTGGTAGTGTAGAAAAATACTTCAGGCACCATGGGTGGGCTTTGCTGGAGCAGGAACAGTGAGAGAGGATAGCTTTGCTAAAGTGTTAAAAAGCCTGTGGCAACTGCGAGCAATAGAGAAGCCACCTGCACAAAACCATGTTAACAAGGGTAGGACAGTAAATGGCAAGGTTCTGACAACTAGGTGGCAGGTGAAAAAGGAAGATACTTATTGCACACTGGTGATCCAGCTTCTGTGGTAGGAACAGAATATGGAAATAGAGTTTGGGATATACATGCCATCTTATACAGCTCTGTTATGAATAAGGTATAAAATCTGAATCAGAAACCACATGGGCTTTGTATTGGCAAAATGATACCTTTAAGACGTGCCAATAAACTTTTGCAGGTATACCTGCTGCCTCTGCCAGGTCACAAGTGTGCATGAAGGCTGTGCTTTACTGGGATTCAAGCTGGCAGAGGCTTTGCCAGTGAAGCCAACCCAGAGACATTCTCTAGGACACAAATACCACCACCCAGGGGAGTCTGGACAGGAGAGTAACCAGCCTGAGGGACCTACCACCACAAAACATGAAAAACATCACCACCTAGTGAAGGTCCACATTGTGTTGTTACGAAGCAGGAACTCTGATAGCTGGTCATTCTGCTGCAACTTGCCAAGAACCCTATACACAAATATAATGCTGCAGATTTACAAGCAATAGCAAAGCACTACTTCTCAGCACAGTGAGTGATCCTTTCTTCCTCTACTAGGGTAGCTCGCTGCCTACCTCTTTCTCTGCAGTGCTCAGATGCCTGTGAATGCCCCAAAGATTCAATGCAAGATGATACAGACACAATAATCCCTGATGCAAAGTTAGGAGTACCTGCCCACAATGAGATTACAGGGTGCTGTGTTGGAAGCGCAGCTGTGCTGTCAAAACATGAGCCCCACACTGTGTGGGCTGTTACTCCAACAAGCTGGGCTGCATCAGCCCTCAAGAACCACCCAACGAAGGCTCAAGAGTTTACCCTGAGGTAAAATATAAACACTTGTGCCATTATATGATTTGTTAATAGATGGTAAGGTGTGGTTCTACCTTTATGTTTCTACCCCTTTCTCCCTAATGGGATTACAAGGGTTTAACAGGAATGGGCCTATTTCTTTTCATCTATGATTCAGTGTATTGCTTACATAGTTTGCATACTGGGAAAACTGTACTAGTTCTCTAAACTAAAGAAAGATTCAAGTAACAACACAGAGTGTTATTAACTCACTGTTCATCTATGGGGGCTATGGAGTCAAAATGAATTTTCAGCTAATGACAAAAATGAGGAAGCAAGAATAAGAACTAATAATATATTGCAGACTTTTACTTATGTTATACACTGTAAAGAAGCATTCTATGATTTCATATTATTCTATGATTCTAAGCATGTTTTAGCTGATGTTTACAGTAACTGCTTACAATATTACATCCCATACCCAAGTAAGTTTTGAAAAGGGAAAATACAAGACAGGGAATGAAAAGTCTGGATGGAAGAAGCTTATAAAAACCAAACCAACTAAACAAAAAGCAAAACCCTCACAGTCGGGTTAGGTTTTCTTGTTGTGTTTTTTAAAAATAAAGTTGAAAGCAAACAGAACCTCCAAATCCTTCCCACCCATCCAAATCTAACAACAATAACAAACGCAGTAAACCTCAAAACCAAACACTTGGCTTGGCACAGAAGCGTTGAGTTTGGATACTACAGTATCCATTAACTTTATCTGAAGCTGCTCAGGGAAAATACTGCTCACACTGCACAAACCTTTTTGTTGCAGGTTTCCTTAAACATGGTGACCAAGGCATTAATAAAAGGGGGGGTGGCGGGGAGGACTGAGAGAGAGAATAATGGCTTCAGACACCTAGTTAAGCGGCCTGTTTCCCAAAAGTGCTGATGACTCAGGAGCTCCTATTCACTTCAAAGAGTAGGATATGGGGATGTTTGTTGCTTTAAGATTTATGGTCTCCCTACATCCTAACTGAGAGATTCAAGAAATTACAACTAGTGGCTCATCCCCATTAAAATTAGAAGGCATGCTAGACTGATTTGTGGCATCTATTCCAGGGGCTAACACGTTCATGTCTTCACAGACCCTGCTGGAGAAATAAGTAGTGTAAAGAAATGAGGATTTCCCAGGGAAAGTTTTGCTAAGGGGCGATAGGACACCTCTCCACAAAATCCACAAGCCAACAGAAACAGCAGCACATGAGAGATAGAAGAGGATGAGGGCTGTTTCTACCCGCCGGCTGGTACCAAATGAACAAAATGTTATTCAGCTTACTGCTCTGACTATATTGCTGTCAGGCAGCCAGATTAACCTGATTTTGTAAAAACAGAACCACAAGGTAGGCAATAACAGCCCAAAACAGCATGTGGAAATTCATAGCTAAACAAACTAATACTATCAGGAGCAAAAACCTTGATGCATACAGCATGGGGCAGAATTCTTACCATGTAACAAAGCTGTTGTACAGCCAAACTGACAGACCAAACCGACAGACGAAACCTACAAAGCCTATACAAAACTCCTAACATTTGGATGGTGATGTCCACTGGGATTTTGGGGACTGGCAAACTCACAAAATAAATGTGTTATTTCATGCAAGGCAGGATTGTTCCCTGGTGCTTCCTGAAAACACAATGCACTTCACCCATTAAAATTTTGGAGGGTTTTCCCCTCTCCCGAGGGAAAAAAGTAGCAACTGCAAAGGAGTAAGAGTCCATAAAACAATGCCAGTGTTAGCAACCTGAGTGACAGACAGGAAGGAGATTTCCACAATTGGCATTTGGTGAATTGCAAGCTATAAAAACTGTTTGGAGATTACTGGGTTGTCTGGGGTTTCCAGGCACAGCAGTTTAATTCTGTCTGTTACTAGAAGGTCTCAGCTTATTTAAATGATTTATTTCAGAATTTCTGCATGTATCAAATTAAAGCAAGAAAAGGGAACAAATCACACTTCTTAGCCTTTGTAAGTTACATTTTCAGTGACTGTAACTAGAAAAGCAGTTTTAATACCTCATGTATCTTTGCATTTAGCCCTGGAAAAAACAGTTACTTACTATTGTAGTAGTTACTGTTACAAACTGCCTGCCTTCCATTTTGCCTGATTTATTTTGCTTTTATTGTGCTTAGTACACATTAATGTTTTCCTGCTTTAAAATCTCTTTAGTCTTTATTATGATGCATAAATTACTGAAATGTGTGTACCTATACTGAAGTCGCACCTTAATAATTCAGGCCTTCAGCGCCAGTTTTCCGTTTTAGCTGAACTGGAGATAGAAAATCCTTTCCTGCACAAGAAAACCCAAGCTTTCAGAAGAAAACATAAGTAAAACCAAATTTTGTCTCGTAATTCAAAGAATTTCATACAACCATTGCAGGGAAGGCAAGGAAGAGATCTGCCCTTTCTCTTCATTCAGCACAAAGTCATACTGTAAGAACAGATGGAAATCTTGAGAGATACAAATGAATTTTTAAGGTTAAACATTTAAGCACTAAGACAGGGTAAAAAAAATAATAAAATAATAAAAATAATAAAAATCTGCTTTCTTTTTGCTCTTCTGGAGCTGTTAAGTGACACAAAGTGAAACACCTCCACCACCACCCTGCTAGGCAATCCTTCTGCAAGGCAATGGCCAGTTGTATAAGTCGGATGAAGACTGTTGTAAGTTTAAGAGCCACTGCTCCCTTTTGTCGAAGCAAGCTCCTTGTTTGACCATGCCAGCTCTGCTTAACTAATAATGGCTCTACAAACACAGATTTTTGACATCTGCTTTCAAAGTGTCTCTCTCTCTTAATGGGTTTTCTCAGACTTCTTGGCTGTTTTATTACTTGTAACAAACTGGCTTTCCAAGAGGGTTCCATATCTGGGAAAAAAATATACTAATTTCCTGTAACAGAAAACACATGGTTCCTCCCATGAACACATTAGCCTTATTAAAAGTGATGAATACCGGGTATCCCCTTCCTGCTCTGTTACATGCTCCTCAGCTTCACACATATTTCCCTTTTTTTGCTGTTCAAGATTTGGTTTGACCATAAAATCAAACATTTCTCTGCTTTTGAACTTCACTCTTCAGCAAGCCCCAGTAGCAGTACACATAGCATCTCTCTGCATGTAATGATCCTTATACCCTTTAAGGTGGCATGGAGCAGGGAGGGAGTGGAAAGTCTCTGTCAACTAAATTGTACTTGGCAGATTTTTTGTTAAATATATATATATTTGTCACCTTTTATCAACATATATATATATCTCCTGGGTAGATGGAAAATAAAAGGGAAAGCTGATGGAGCTTGAATTGTTTAGCAAGTCAAAACTATTTAAATTATAAAAGCCCTTTGAAGCTTGTATTACTGTGTCTTTAAAAGGAAAGAGACAGACTTTCCTTTGATATATACCTAAGAAATTTATCTGCATTGTGGTGTTAAAAGAGATTAGTAAATGCAGCAAAGAAGACAAGGCATAACTTTCCTTTCCTTGTAGTGTTATGTGGCTCTTAGGAGCAGAAATATTCCAACACTTCCATGTGATGTAAGTACTTGTTGGCTAAATTGGAAATTGAAGTATTCTGGGCACAGAGCAAGCGACCACGAGCAAAAATGTCTCATACAGAATACTTTGCAAAGAAGCATATAGAAGAGTTATGGACCAGTAGAAACTGCTTGAAGACGATTAATGTCTGTAGTGGCGGTGGTTTTTCCCTGGAGAAAGGGGAAGGCACCAGCTGGTTTAGTCCATGAACTCTTTTCCTTCCCCAATTTCTGCAAGCCTCTCTTCTCTACATTCAGCTTGACAGAACCTGGGCAGGAGGCTTTTCTTTTTTAGGCGCGATCTTGTACACGCTCTTACCTGCACACTTCCGAACTCCAGGCTACAAATACAAGAAGCGTTTCCCAGCAGCACAGAACTGGCAGCTCCCGCAGCTCCCCACCAGATGGCAACGCTGACCCGGCTCTCGTTGAGGACACCCACTGCCCTTCACCCCTTCCAGCCGCCGCTGGCCGTCTGCCGCCGAGCACGTGCTTCACGCAGGGGTCGTTTGAGCAACCGTTGCAGCTAGTTTCTATATACTGCCCGAGTCCCTGTGAGTTTGCATTATTAACTGCCTCAGTGTCCAGAGAAGTGATTTCAGCTACCTAATGTGCTAAATCATAGAATCACATAATTGTTAGGTTAGTGGAACGCCTCCAGCTAGAACAGGCTGGTCAAATCCCTTTCAACCTGGCCTTGAACACTGCCAGGGATGGGGCAGCCACAGCTTCTCTGGGTAACCTGCTCTTACTAAAGAATTTCCTAATACCTAATCTAAATGTACCTTTCCTGTCAGTTTAATGCCATTCCCCTTTGTCTTGTCACTACATGCCCTTGTAAAAAGTACCTCTTCAGATTTCTTGTAGGCCCCCTACAAGAACAGCAATGTATGCTCAGAATAAAAGGAGGAAAAAAAAAGCCATTGTACTTAGTTTCCTGAAAGAAAAGTACATTTACACTTTCAACAGAATAAAAGGTGTCTTTCCAACTGTGTACAATTACAATCTCTGGCACTACAGAATTATAGCTGTCATATTACTGCATGTCACCATCATGCAAGCACCATGGTGGTACTTGAACTAAAGATAAATCTCAGTTATCAGCGAGACATGAGCTGAGACACAGGCGAGTGACTTCCCACTGCACTGTTGGAGAAAACAGGAGATAAGCACTAACCATAAGAAAATACTGACTCTATCCCACAACACTGACTACAAAAAGGTTTAAAAAATGTCTTCTGGCATCGCATATGGCAGAGAAATACTGATGAATGCCATGTAGGTTAATCATGGTCGGCTATTATTTGATGCACAGGTCAATACTCTATACTGATAATGACCAAAGAACTCCTTACCAGCCTTACTTTGCAGACTGTCATCTACTAGCTGTTGAAAATAATGAGCACTGCAGAACAGCAAAGTACTGCACCTAAAAGTCTCATTTCCCCCGGTATGTAGTTACAACAGGAGAGGGGTTTTTTTGTTAAGACTTTCTTCAGCATTTGACTATATAGTACAATTTTTGTCTTGCCCACACAGACATAAAGAATAAACAAATGAATTAAAGATACTGGTAGAATAACCACAACTGATATCAGAATCTGTTCTCTTACCAGCTGAAACAAAGTGGTCCACCACTACAGAAACTCTCTTGGCACCTGGGTACTAAACAGGGAGTTCCAGCCCCTGGGTTACTGAGCCATTTCATTGCTACTTGATCAGAGATCCTAAAATCCAGTAGTATCACTTATCAGATAACCTGCTATAGTGGCTACTATCCATCAGGGCTTGTTTCATCATACCTTCCTCAACAAATGCTGATTTGCTGTTTCTTCTGTTTTCTTTGCCATCTCTGATAGTCCCCTTCTGCTTGCGGGTATTCTGTGCAAAGATAAACCACTGCCAAAAAAAAGAGGGGCGATGCAATTGTGGCAACAGATACCTGCTGGATTGCTTGTCTTTGCCAATCTATAAATCAGATCCTGCTAAAACACATGTAATTCATGCATCTTTTGAGATGCATGTTTTGCATGTAAGTTTTAATTCACAGACACTTTCGATTTTGCTACTCTCAAGCAATAACACAGGTTAACGAAGTACTCAAAATATAAAGAACTAGTGTGAAGGCTGTGTTTCTAAGGCTTTGAGTAACTGATTTAACATACCTACCTGGGTTGCTGTGCCTAGGTATAAAACTCAGGGCTAACTTCAGCCAATAACCAGAATGAAGGTACAATATAGCTGGCCATAACATACTTTTCCACACTACACATACATCAAAACCAAGAGCCTGCTTCTAATTTTCAGACCAGAGTTGAACTGGAGTTGAATTTGTTCATAGTCATTGGCAATGTAACATACTCAGCAGTCACTCTTCCGCTGTCCAGAACAGCATTGGAGAGCCCAAATCCTGCAGCCTGCACCAGCAAAGCATGAAGATGTCTTTCTACACAACCTCTAAATCCTGCTGAAATGCAAGGCTTCTGATGCCATGTGTGATTCAATTAGTATGGCAGGGACATCCACACCAGGTAGGCAAATATGGACACAAGCAGACACTGGAGGTCCAGATGAATAGCCTGTGCCAGTACAACAGGTCTGGTGGCTCACAGGTAGGCAAGGGTCGCCCAAAGTGTTGATGCAAATAAGAAGTAAACTGTGTTAGTTGATTGAGCGTCTGTTGCACATGTTGAAAAACAGAAATTTTGTTGGGATATTAAACAATGTTTCATTAATGCTTGACTAAAACTACACTACTCCGGAAGAGCTGCACTACCTGACTAAACAAGGCATCTGTCAGACCCTCTCTAAGCTTAGAAAATAGCAAGCATTCCAGGCAAGCACAAAGTGCAGGTTTAGGATAAGCCCCTGATGGGTTTTCATTTTTGAGATTTGGGTTGGAATGGGTTGTTTAACAGCAGGAGGACAAAACAGGTCAGCTTGTTGTCCTACACTAACTTGCAGTCTCAGTTCTGAATTATACTCATGTACCAGATATAAGAAAATCTCATGCTATTTAGTTAATCCCATCTGCAGTCTGTTGGTTTTTCTTGATTTATTCTAAACTATCAGCTGCTCAGCATCAGACTCTGGCTAAGGCTGACACTTTCCAGGGCTCACCAAATTTCTAATGTTATTCCAAGAAACAGACCCTGCAGAAAGAATCCTCTCATCCTAAATCAAATAAGGTGCAGTTTGTGTGGCAGTGCTTCTGAGGTGATATAAGCTCCCACAGCAGTGGTCAAGAGATAAGACACACCAGTTAAAAACCTGTACATTAACTTGCAAGTGCTATTTGAGATGAAGCCTGAACACATCTTTCTTGTTTGCAGAATACTGGTATCTGCAAACCATCTCACAGTAATACTTGGCATTACTGTGAACATCCAGCACAACTTTGCTTCTCCCTCACAATTTGTTGCTATGAAATCTCAGGAATGCCATTGACTGATTTTGTAAGTCAGTGAATACCTAATGTGAATCCAATAAGCAGCAGTAAATGAGACAGAAAGCAAAAAGACAGTAAAATGAAAATTACCAGCATAACTTTCTTTTGTTAATAAAGAATAAAAAAAAAAAACAACCCCAAAACTAAGAGCAAGAAGCACCATCACTTCCTCTTCTCACTTATTTGCAAAGTCCATCTTACTGGCTAAACACCAAAGCACTGCTCTATAGACATACCGCTCGCAGTGGGAAGAATCCTGCTTGCATTGTAAGTAATCCTTTGCTACCAAGGACACAAGCAAACACGCATAATCCTGGCGGTTCTCACCACACAGAAAGGCCTGAAGGCACCCACTGTGTTGAGGAGAGTGGAAGGCAGCCTTGGCACCTACCTTGCAGCCCTCACCCTCCAAGTATGAGGCAGCAACAGTGCCTGGAGCAAAGAAACACACCAACAATACCTTACGGCGCTGACAGCTTTTTGTAAGTGAGAAGGATAAAGAGAGAAACTTAAAATCAGAAGCAATAATTCTCTGCATGCCTGTTCTCATCCCAGTTTTAAATCCAGCATTTGGGATTTAAATCAGGGGTATAAGTCCTGATTACACTGTGGATTCAGATTAATGTACTTCCCACACTGAGTTAGCAGTGAACACCACAGGGATCTCCTGCCTCAGAGAAGATGAGGCTGGCAGATGGTGCAGGTGCTCATGTTCTCCAGAGGCAAGATGATACTACCACATGGGCAGTTATGATTTAAAATCAAAGAATAAATTAGGTTGGAAAAGACCTTTAAGATCATCAAGTCCAACCATTTCCCCAGGACTGCCAAGACCACCACTAACCCCTGCCACTGATGGCCTGACCTACACAGTTTTTGAACACTTCCAGGCACAGTGATTCCACCACTTCCCCTGGGCAGCCTGTTCCTATGCCTGATCACCCTAATGTTTCCTAATATCCAGTCTAAACCTTCCCTGGCACAGCTTGAGGCTGTTACATCTTGTCCTACTACTTGTTACTTGGGAGAAGAGACGGACTCTCACCTCACTACAACCTCCTGTCAGGTAGTGGCAGAGAAAGAAATGGAACAGTGACACAGACTGAAGTATTTTGTCGCTGTGCCACGTCCCCATGCTTCCACCTACTCTTCTTCACATCAATCCTATTTTTCCCTCACCTCTATCATGCAGCAGTTCTGCAGTGACATACCATTTGTCTCTTTCCACACAGAGGTTCCCAGCAGCACCATTCTGAGACAATTCAGTAAATTTCAGGGAGCTGAGCTCACATCTTTGGTCTACAGTGGACACTGACATATAGAAGAGACATATAGCTTAGATTAAATGAAGAACTGTGATTCACAGAGGCACAAGAGTCCCAGTCTTGTGAGTCTGTGGCTATTCACCTGTGCCCTGCCAACACAGTTCTGAAGTTTATTTTGGATCCAGCATCAAAGGGACTTGAAGATAGTACAGCAGAAATGCAGAAAGCTGAACAAAGAAGCAATTAAACCACCTTCTGGAACAAGACAGCTTAAGAATCCTTTTAAGTTCATGCAACTTTCCACCTGCAATGCTTAACACTTTGTATGCCCTTTACCCTAAGTTTCCATACCTCCTGCAGCAGCAGCCAAAGGTAATTCAGCCTCGAGAAAAGTTAGGAACAAATCAATAGGTCATTGTTGGAACAAGAGGAAGTAACATGGGCAATACAAGGTGGCATCGCACAAAGGTGAGTTACACTGCGCAGCATGTTGGCATGCACACCAGGAAAAGCAGCAGTATTCAGCAGATAATAACCAAATACATGCATTGTTGTACCTGTCCTTCCTTTACATGATCCCAATTTTGTCAAAAGTAAACACAATTGCTGAGAAGTCACTGTAAATGTACTGTGAAATCCAAGTACAAATCTGTCCGTGTATGTGCTAACATTCTTAACTGGTTAATCAAGTCATGAATTAAATGCCAGCTGTACATAAGATATTATATTGAACCCACACAAACCAACACTGCCTTGTGTCAACATTGCTTTGTTCTTCTGCTAGGTGATGCATTGTCTACCTGTTCCAAAGAACCTACACAAAGCCCCATAGAAAGTATACAATACAGTCCTAACCTCAGTACTTTATAATTTTCCCGGCACACAGAAAGATTTTTGTTGTGCAAAACCACCTGAATCACAACACATATAAATTAAGGGCCTGAATCCACAGCAGTCAAAAGAGGCATACAATTGCAGTGAGGCAACACTTGGCATTGTCCCATCTCAGTTTTAGGCATGCAGATCACAGACTGGATTTCAGGAGTCCTTGTCAGACTCCAAAACTCACATCAGCAGTGCTTGACAAAGCCTGGGTCTCCTGAGTGGCAAAGGTTTGCCCTCTCACTGGTGTGCTGACATGTTTTATATCCTGGCTACAGAGGGAAAAAAACTGAAAATGAAAGTCCTAAAGTAACAAAGAAGTGCCCAAGAAAAATGTTTCTCAAATCTAAACTCGGATGGTTCATTTATTGTAGTGAATTAACCCTTCATTTAGTTATCTATAGGAGCCTGGATTCCCTCATAAGGAACAGCATTCCACTGTCATCTCTTCAACGGTGAAAAGCGCCCCATGAAATGGCAGACTTTGAGTAACAGGCTAGTGGTATTCACTGCATTCACCTTGTCTGCATGAAGGAGTTCACACATAAATCCCCTCACCTTCCAGGAGAGCAATGCAACAACCAGCTGTTCTGCATGGAGGGAGAACATTTTCCTTCTCTTCTGAGCCTGCTAGACAAGGGAAAGAGGACACATATGAAGCAGTAACTCTTCCCTAAGACAAGGACATGAACAAGGTAGAGAGTAATCCTGGTCTTCATTTGCTTCTAAAACTATGTGCTTTTTGTTTTAATTATGGTAATCTGACAAGAAACAGTGACCCATAAACTAGCTTTCCCTCTCCTACATCCTAGTTTCCTACTTCCACACATACATATAGTTTCCCCCCAAAAAAACGCTGCTCCTGAAAATCTAAGAGCTGGTTTTGAGACTAGAGCTCCACAAATTAGATAGGACACATTTTCACTGAAAAAAAGTATTTACTACTCTCAGACAAGCAATAAAAATACCCTTCAGGCAACTGTTCAAACTGTGAAAAGAGACCAAGTTAGGTGATCTTTATTTGCTCCCTGCCCCCACACAGGCTCCCTGGCAGACAAAAGACAAGAAATCCCCCATTAGTATGCTCAGGAGGCAAAAGCTCAGGTTTGCCAGCCTTTTACCAGGCAACATGGTCAACATCAACTGGAACATGTCACCATGTGGCCCAACGGGCTGCATAAATAAGCAGGTTCTGGCATTTTCCAGTGGCTGGCACAGGCAGCTGTTGTAAAATGCATCACGGGAAGGCATAATGAACTCCTAGAAACACAACTGGGCTGCATGAGGAAGAGCCAGCTCTAAGCAGTAAGTGATGCTGAGAGCACTTATAAAAAGCCTGTGTGCAGACATAAATAAAGAGACGTGGATTCATTACTTCATGCCTAACTTTAGTGCACTTGACCCCACAACCACAGTGTACATGTGTCTGTGACTTCCTGGGGCACTCTTTTCAAAGAGGAAAAAGTGAGTGCCAACCTTCCTCCTCCCCCCTCAAGGAAATGGCCCCATGCATGTCACTTTACACAGACAGACTGTCCAGGTGCCAGTGTGGAGCTGAGCAGAGGAATCAGCTCCACCTGTGAGACCAGTTTGTCACCTGCTACCTTTACTTTGGGGTATCACATGGGTTTGTCATCCATTTCAATTCAGTCTCCGCTTCTGCTGGCCCCAACAGTGACAGTCTCCAGCTATCACACCTCCTCGCTGAGTCTTCCTAACCCTTCAGCCAGGCTCCGACCTGAATCTGTATCATTTACCCAGGCATCTGAAGACATACCACCTTCCTCAGATCCGTTGCCTCCAGCTCTTGTCTTTGTTGTGCTTTAAGCCCAACCAGAGGCATGAGAGGTTGGTAGGGAACACTGCTGGTACTGGGAAAGCTGTTCCTGTGGTCACTTGCTACCTTTTCACAGGAGGCAGCTGTGGCTGCTTACAAAGTTAAGCTCTGTGCTTCAAGCCCTCGTTTTAAACACACTTCAGGCTGAAAAAGCTTTCAGAAAAGAAAAAAAAAATCCAAGCAACAACAAAACCACACAACCTCCCAAGAAACCCAAGCAAAACCCCAAAACCAGCACAAAACAAAAACCCTTTCAAATCAGTAAGACTTTTGCAAGTGTTTGCAGAGTAACAGATTTCCTTTTTCAATCCATCAGTTCATCAAATACTGAAAACTTATTTCTTTAAAGAAAACTATTTGACACAGAAATGCAAGAAGTTAAATGCCAAACTCTCGCTGCAAAGCACAGGGAAGTTGCAGTAGCAACAGTAAATTACACCAGCAATAGTGCACTGAAACAGGTGTACGTTTTCATCTTTCTCAAATTTTACTCTTGAGAGTAATCAAACTGCTTTTTTTCACTAAAAATTCAAAGATACATAGATGTTTACCTGATGCACACACCTGGAACAGAATTTCACCCTGTCTGGAGGTGGTTTAATGGTTAAAATACGGCACCAGACATCACGCAGTCCTAAATACACAAAAAAAGCTTTACTTATACTTTAATCCAGATTATAGCATAGCCAGTCAATGCTGCAGTACAAATATTTGGCAATAGCAAGAGCCAAGTCCAGTGTCAGAAAGGTGTTATACTAGGCAGAAGAAAAGAGAGAGTTGTTCATCTCATGTAAATTTAATGTCAAAATATATTGTCTGTGACTGCACTTCACAACTCAGCATGGCTTTGTGTGGAAAATAAAATGCTCTGATTTACAGCATTATAAATGTTTGCTAAATGCTTTAATTGCCCGCTCTTCTTTCAAAGCGGCGCTTTATTATTAGCTTACGAAGTGTGCTATGTAAGGTGAATATTTTTTTTCCTAATTCCTTATTGACACCATAAAAAAAATCTGTATTTTACTAATATTCCTTTGAATAAGAAGTGTCTGCTTTACCTCAGCATTCAGTGATGAACAGCCGCATTCAGCTCCTTGTTACTATGGCAATATTACGTAGGAGGTACAGAAACAGACAGATGCTTTTATCTTCTCCCTTTGTACTTAGAATATACTCTCTTACACCACCTCCACCCCCTTTATTTTTGAACAAAACAGCCACAAAAGGGGATGGTGAAACGTTCAGAGAACCAAAACAAAGGTTGTTTTATTAACTTTGCTGTTATATTAACTGAGGATCAATAGCAGGGCTATGAATGAGATACAACAAAGACCTTAAGAATTGATCTCACAGACAAAGTATTTTCGTTATTTTCATAGAAAAAAAGAGCCAAAACCCTGAAGCATTTGTGACCTACTCTGCCTGCTTCTCAAGCAAAACTGAATCCCTTTGCTCCTTAGTACCCAGGCAGCGGTGAGAGCAAGGACCAGACACACAAACTTGCTGTTTCCCCTGGAAACAACTGAAACAGTCAATGTAGGCACATTTGTGAATGCTGGTTGGGATGAAATCCCACTCTTTATGAGACCCCGCCCAAGAGGCAATGGAAATAGGCTGCTGCGTGGCTGCAAACACCTCCTCTGTATTCATCTGCTTCTAAGTAGCAACAGTACAACATCTCTCTCCCCATGCAAAAAAAAAAAATTGGGATGCAGAGTAAACTCTTCATGGTAGTCAATGCAATATGAATAAAGTATTCAATCCTGCTAGGTGCAATCAAGATGTACAGCAGAACATCTCATTTGCATCTCCTGACTCAGCCACTTGCAGAAGCTCTCCCTTGTTGTACCAGCCAAAGCAAACCAGATGAGTGAAGACCTCTAGCCCAAGCCACCAAGATCCCAGGCCACGATGGCTGGCATAGGGAGAAGACACGTGATGCAGCACAGCCAGCTGAGCTCTGAGGGGTAAGCTCTGCCATGCACAGCTGGGAATCAGCCAGCAGCAGCACAGCTGTCTGCAGCTAAGCTTGCTGTGTTCCTCCTGTTCCGCTTACAAATTGTATTCATTCACCAGAGCTTAGCAATATAGTTATTGCCTTCAAATTTCTTTTCAGATTCATCATTCCAAACTAAGGAAAAAGAATAGAAAATCATAAGATTTTTTTTCCTCCAAAAAAATCAACTTTCAAACTCAAGAAATGTATGTTTTAGGATTTCTAACCTTATAAAATACATTTCCTCAGTTGCTCGTTCAGACGAGAGCACCATTTGGTAGATCACTTTTTGTGGATCTACTTACACTTCCACACTACCCTAGACAACCCATTTCTCTTTGCCCCAAAGAGTCTGCAATTTTGACAGCTACACATTCTTAACATATGTTCGTGTGGCTTTCAGCATTTTTTAAATAACTTGCTGGTGGAGGTAGAGATTCCTGGTTACTACATGTAAGCCAGTGGGCCATTGGCTCACTCTTTCAGAAATTTCAGTAAACCCTTTGAAGTAACCAAGTGATCCACAAATTATATATATTTACTATACCAGCAGGACTTTTAACTCCTGCTGTAATACAGACCAGAGTCTGCTTTGCCATACTCCTGGAAATAAAATGCAGAGAAAAAAAGCCAGAAGCTGATTCACCTTGACTTTGCAGCAAGGCATTTCCCATGGGCAGCAGAGAGAAGCACTATGCATTTCATAGAACTCCAAAAAAGGGGAAATAAAAAGACACCCTCCAACAGTAAAGTTTCAGTATGACACATTACAAGGTTAGCAACAGGGATGTGAATGCCATACTATGCACAATAAGCATGCCCAAACATGCCATGAACTGAAAACCAGTCCAAAAGGCATTGTAAGAATTGATGTGAATTCAGTATTGCTATTTCACAGTTATTTCCCCCTCCAATATTGCCAGTTTTAAATCAAAGATATCATGGTGATCACTAACAGTATCTAGGTCAGACTATTTCCCATTTTGACAGAAGGATATTGGAAGCTCAGTGGGAAGAATTAAGAAGCCATGAGATTGAAAGGGATGGATTAATATTATTCTTCTATTTCTAATTTAAAGGAATCACTTGTTGATGGCATCTTGTGCATTATTCTCCAGATACATTTGCCAAGCCAAGTTATTTCACCCTAAGATGACCTGCATAAGGTCCACACACAATATTTCCTCAAAGTTAAAAGCAGCTACCTATGAACTGAAAAAAAACATTCTCTGTAGAATCAATGGTTGAATACAGTGACCAGTACAAAATATCTACATAACAAGCACTTAATATCAGGGCATCACAGCGTTTCTTTTTAATGATGCCTGTGCCTGTCTGGAGAACAGATTTCAGTCACTGCAAATCGATGTGCAGAAGGCACATGCATGTGTGGGACAGTCCACCTGGTTAGATCCATGAAATTCACCCTCAAGACTTGTTCTGTATTTCACACAGTGGCAAAAAAAGAATAAATGTTAACAACACATAGCCCCACACAACCACCTCCCAGAAACGCTTATTCAACTATTTGTTCTTTTCTCTTTGCTTTGAAATGTTGTGCTTCAGAGTGAGGGGTGTGGGAGGGAAGTGGGGGTGGATTTAATTCATTGTCAGAAGAGAAGCTATAATAGCGGTTGCCAGTGCAAGGATAAAAAAAAGGGTGTGGGGGATATGGACACAACTGTATCATATCAGCATCTATGAAAAACTGTTGATCTCTTTTAAGACCTTCAGATACTAGGCAGTAAGTAAATAAGAATGGTTTCAAAGAACATAACCATAGTTACTGTACGGATATATAGGGAGAATAAATAAATAAATACATAAATAAATAAGTGAAGCCACAGCTTCCTATTGAGCACTGTAACCTGTTTCCCACAGAGAGCGCAGTCACTGCCCAGCATGGGAGGACATATTCCCCTGTGGCTGTCCCAGTCACAGGTGTCCCTAGGGGAAGAGGGGTGGTCAAGCAGCACAACCATGGGACAGGGCAAGAACAGCCTGGCCAAAGGTCCTCTCTCAGGCACACCTTGAATAGCTTCATAGTCTCAGTCCCATGCTTGTGGACACACATGTTTTTCCCTTGTGAGGACCTGGACACTGTCTGCTATGGAGCCCCCCTGCTCTGAGCTCCAGTCCTTCGTTTCCCAGTGCCTCATGGCTTCTCCCCGGTAATTACTACCAGGTGCTTCCCACACCAAGCACCTCTTCCTGAGAGCTTTGCTTTTATTTGCCCTCATGACTGTTCTGGTTGTAAATAGTTTCTGTTAGTTTTTAATTTAAAGCATTGAGAGTTCCATTGCTCAGTGTTGTTCACACTTGGGTGACAATGCCCTGGCAAAGAAAATGCTGCAAATTATTTTCCATGCCCTCGCTATGTGATTTACTTGATGAAGCATTGGTAATACACTGACAGGTGAAACTCAGACAGACATGTGAATGCTAAAAAAAGAATCACCATACTAGAAATCCCTACGCTTTGCTCTCTTCTGTACAAATTGCTAAGAAGCTAATAGCTTCCATGCTAATTTACTTTTATGCTTAATTAGGAACTTCTTTTTCATTCAAAGCTCAGCTTTCACCAGCACTCAGAAGTGAGATGACAGGAAAGACAATGGAACTATTACATTCCTTCGGTTAGTGTGCCAAAAGCTGAGTATCAGTTATCCCTCACTCAGCAGTTCATTTAACCACAATGTGAAACAAATTTGGGGAGAGTGGAAATGGTTTTTAGAGATTGTTTTATGCCTAGCACTTCCACCCAAGATGTGAGCTCTCACTGTAAGAATCCCCCAAGATCATTATCTCAAGACACCTTACTGAAAAACACAGACTGGATACTTTTGATATCTTTAACGCCATAAGAACAAATCAACCAAGAAAACTTTAAGCCATTCCAGAGCTTTCAAACCTTTATCATACATTGCAAAGAAGAGAAACAATCTGACTTAAAAAATTATGTCCTTCTAAAAAAAACCTTCCACATCTTTTTCAATAAAACTAAAAGGGGCTAAAAGCCCTGATGTCATTGTCTGTGCACTCATCTCACTGCTATCACCAGGAAGCAGCTTATGCCCCTGGAGGAAGCCCCTCACCCACACCACATCCATTTGCTGGCTTGCTTTTGCAGCCAGGTGGAGATATGGGCTGGAGCGCATCAGTTGAGAAGCTCTGCTAAAGTAATTCCTTCAGTTAGTGTGATGATGTGTCCCATGTTCCCAGAAATTGGAAGAGCATCTATGAGTAACAGATTCCTAGCACTGTTTCCAGAGGCTATTGCTTCAGTTTTTCCTCCTTGGGAAGGCAAGATTAAAATTCCTGCTATACTCAGCAACCAGGTACTGACCTGCAATAACTCTGGTGCTGCTAGAGGTGAGTGGGGAGGGTCATTCATCAGCCTCACTCCATGCTCACCTTAGCACAGGTGTCAACTGGGAGCTCACACATCACTGTAACTGGTCATTGCAAAGCAGTGATTTCTTTTTCAAGAAGTATCAGAGCCGAACCTTCTCAAAAGCTCTTCCTGTCTTTACAAAACCACCACTTTTCTGAAGGAAGAAAAATGAATATGCCTTTAAGTATCTCAGAAAACCACCCACAAAACACTCTCCAAATGGAAGGAGAGCTGCTGCCCAGGACAAACATCACTCTGCTGTCGGGAAAGCTGCCAATGGGTGCTCTTGCTGTGCAGCTGCATGTGGGATCCATTCAGCATGGCTGGGGAGGCAGGCGGGGCTCATGGACAGCAGCTCATGGGGAATGCTCCTTGTCTGGGCTTTGCAAGCATTTCAGTGAGGAAGACCACAAAAGAACAAAAACGCCAGGCAACAATATGCTCTCCCCTCAACTTTGAAAAGAAAGATGGTACTAATTGCATCAGTGGGGTGGGAAAGCTGACATTTGGGCTAGAACCACAAAGCAAACTCAGGGATGCAGTAGGCTGGGGCTTTTCAGTTAGAGAAACATGGGCTTCACCTGTGCCTGGCTACTCCAGGCTTGCTCAGAAACAGCGGTATGGTCACCACCACCTATTAGCTACCTATAAAAAAAAAAAAAAAAAAAGGAGACACCCAGGATGTGTTGTTTTTTTCTTTTTCTACCATAAATCACACTGATGTGGTTTGGAGGAAGAAGGGAAGCTATCTACCCTGAAGCAAGTATTGATTATTTCAAGCATCCATGGCACCAGCTGCTCGTAATTCTCTTTGAACAGCTAAAAGGGTTATGAGTGGGAGGCTTAGGCTGAGGCACTTTGAACATGGCTAATATACTGTAAAAAGCAAATGTAGTGATTTCCAGGCTGCTTGTCAGTTCTTATGGCAAAGGCAGATCCATGCCACCTGAGAAGTATTAGATGTACTAGAATACATCTAATCTGTTCACTGGCACAGAACAGCTCTTACTTACATCAATACTTACAGTGCAGTGGGCTGTGTGGGAAGCTCTGCAGGCTGGGAATCAGGGGCAGTTACCCTTGCCTTGGTTGAGCACAGGACAGGAGAGCTACTGTTTCACAGCATCCCACTTGCATTTTCCAGTTGTGCCAACAGCTCCATGTCCTCAACTCATGCCTTGGGCAGAGGAAGGCTCTGTGGTTCAGTGGGAAGGGAGTGCTGTGGTGAGAAGTCTCGGTTCTTGGCACTTCGGACAGCTCTTGCTCTTTCAGCAAGAAAAGAACCATGACTAGTTTGTGATATGATGCTTACTGGCACTGTAAAATGGGTCTTGGATAGCAATAGCAATGCTGCACAGAGACAAATGCAATGACCTATTAGAAGGTTTTCATTTCTGTCTGAATCTCCACAAGCATTTTTGCCTTTTGAAGCCTGCTGCTGGGTTCAAACATCAATTTACAGCAAGTATTAATGAAGTGAATAAGTATTTTGTTATGTTTAATTGTGCTGGGTTCAGCTTAAACTACGACATCTATTTACGTAAAATTTTTGGATGCTAGAATCCAGCGTTTTTCTCTGTAAATGAAAAAAAAAAAAACCCACCCAACCAAAAGGTAAGCTACATGTAAGATTAACAAAAGCCACTGTTAGTATGTAGGAAGCAACTTCCTCTGCCTATTCTACTATCCCTTGTAAGATTTATGGGCATTTCAGATGAAAGTACTCAGAACACTTAGGTCATTATTTACCGTTAAAAGGGAACAAAAAAGTAGCAAATAGTGAAAATAATAAATCTTGATGTTAACGTTCAGTGAAAGAGGCACTGTTCCAGGCAGCATTAGTTACACGACTCCAGAGAGCTCAGTGGCTCTTGCTGTCCAGCCCAAAATCAGGACTGCGTACCCTCATCCCAGGATGAGCCCATCTCAGGCCCACTTCCAATTACCACACATGATGGCTTTCCTAACACAGAAGACAGTTGCATGATCTCTGGGCAGCTTTGATCAAATCAAACCTTTAGCGGGAAAAAGTGTCTATCCAGGCAGTTTCCAAGTTTTCAGATTCTTCTTTCTAGTGGACTTTGAACAGGTTCTTCCTTTGTCACACTTGGCAGACTTCTTCAATCCACCTCCCCACCTATTAATGCTGTATTTGCTGCTGCTATGCATTCAGATTTACTGACTTTTCTGCTGCACTTCAGTCTGAACAAAGCAGCTTTCGGCCTCGTAAGTAAGCTTTACCATACTTCAGCCTTTAATGAGCGAAGCACTTTTCACTGCAATTGGAGATACTGATTACAGTCAATATGAAGGCACGGAGCAGTTGTAAGGAACAACATTTTTAAGAGTCCAGGATTCTGTTTTATAAGTTTGCATTCTCAAGACAGACATAGGAAAACTCAGCTACAGTGCTACTACTACTGTTTTCCTTACTGTTAGAAGAGGGAAAAACAAATAAACAAGTGGGTCTGACATCGATCCAGTGTAAATTAAGTTTGGCAGATAATTCCCAATTGCTCAGGCATATCTGCTTAAAAATGTTACGGAAAATTGGTGACTATGGCAGAACTACATGCAAACTCAGAATAGTGTGATGATGCGTGTGTTTCATAGCTAGCGCTATAAATAACTTCCTTTATTTGCTTAAATTAAATAGAATTACTCTCCATGCATTCTCACAACCCGTACTTTTTTCTCTGGCCTTTGAACGTAGCTATTTCACACCTGTATTATATTGGTTCACTATTTTTTTAATGGCTGTACCAATGCATTTAATAAATATTTTCTCAAAGCATCTTCCCTGTCATTCCTGATTCCAGGGGAAAAGCCATGAAAAAGTGTTTGAAAAACCTGGAGCAAAAAGGAATGTTACATAAAATGTAGCAGATCACTATGTTATGCAATTAATCTACAAAAAGATTATCTCCCATGATTTCATGGAACAGTCAACACAGACATCATTTGGTGTAAAAAACTGGTATGAAATGTTTAATTCCCAATTTGCAGCAATAAACTATGTTTTACTCTAAATAAATTCAACTTACCATGTTTCTACATGCTCAAACATTCATTTACAAAACGTTTTCTATTCTGTAAACACAGTACCACAGTAAATGTGTAATTCTCACTTTTGTTCTGAGAAGCTGGGCAACAACATCATGACAGCTGCAGTAAGTGGCCGAGACAACAGTAAGCATGGGAAGATTTACCTTCCCACGGTGAATTTCGGTCCGCTGAGCCTCTCCCGCCCCCTCCCCGCCTCTGAGCCCAGACGAGCGCCAGCTGCGGCCACAGCTGGAAGGCCGGGACCAGCTTACAAAGGACGGGACCGCTCCCCTCTTTCCTTTCTTCTTTTTACATCGACAGCAGCTCGAAAGGTCGGATGCGCCTGAATCACTGTCCGGGAGGGGGCTGAAACCCCGCTGAGTTGGCTGAAGACCCAACCTCACCTCTCGCTCATCGGAGCAGGCCCTGACCAGCAGCCTTTTGTCAGGGACTCCCTGCCGAGGGCCGCTTCTGGCCACCGCCGCCACCGCTTCGGCAGAGCCCAGCTAGCACCGCTGTTGGTCATCCCGACTGCCGCCTCGCCGGATTCGCCTTGCTGAACGCCCGGCGTAGCGAGCTGTTTGGAGCCGAGCCGGCAGTGCCTGCACGGATACCCATCCCGAACAGGCATCTGTACCCGCTCCAGCACGGGTTACCAGCCCGTCACTTGGGTCGTGGGGACACCTCGACAGCGAATGCGCCCGCTCCGGCAGCCCCCGACTAGGAATAGCCCAAGGCGAGGCTTCCAAGGCTACTGCAACACAGGAATTGAGTCATTTATTCAAATAAATAAAAATGAACTTTTATGTACAAATATACAAAATCATTACGCACGTCTTACAAAGTACTCAGAAGTCTTAAAAAACCGAGGGGGAAAGGCAGAAGAGGGGTGTGGGGGGGACAGACACGACGACGCCCACAGCCACCTCCTCTCCTCCCCGACCCCCGGGCGGTGGCCGGCGCCTCTCCTTTGTCCCTCAGCCGAGCGGCGGCGCCTCCCCGGGGACTGGCTTCGGAACGTTGCCCCACTGCCACTCGCCAGGTCGCCGCCGGAGCGGCAGGCATCACAAAGGAGACAACATCTACGGACACCGGATGGCGACCCCGCCTTCGTCCCGGACCCCGCCGTCCGCCGGGCCGCTCTCCTGGTCCCCCGCGGGGCTCAGAGGGTGCTCAGGTGCGGCAGCGACTCCAGCCTGTCTGGGCGGTCTCGCCCGGCCGCGCTCTCCACGCCGCGCAGCCACTCGGTGCATTTCCGCACCAGCCCCTCGTCCACCGCGGTCCCCGTCGCCTCCTCCTCCTCATACTCCTCGTCGTCGTAGCGGTGCTTCTCGTTGAGCAGCGATATCTTCAGCAGGGCTCGCAAGTCCCCGCTGCCCGCCCGCACGCCGCGCCGCGTCGGGGTAGGGGTAGCTCTGCCGCCGGGACCGGACCCGGGCTGCCCCCGCTGCCGCTCCAGGCTGCGGCGCTGCAGCACCCGGACGGCCTCCGGCGGCAGACTCAGCGAGAACCGGGGCGCCGTCTCTCCCGGCGCCCCGCCGAGGCTCTCGCAGGAGCGGCTACCCGGCCCCGGCGCACCCGGGCGGCCCCGCGGCTGCGGTGGGGCAGGCGGGGGGCGCGCCCCGCGTTCGGCCGGCGGCCTCCGCGGCGGCTGTCGCTGCATGGAAGAGCAGGGCCAGGAGCTGGAGAGGGGGCCCGCCCGCTCCGGGGGCGCCCCCCGCGCTTTCCTCGCCGCCTTCTCCTCCGCGGGCCGGGTCGCTGCCTTCTTGGGCGCCGCCGTCGCCGCTGTCAGCTTCTTGGGCTGCGCCCGGGCAGCGACAGGAGAAGCGCTGGGCGCCGGCAGGATGGGCGGCAGGGACGCGGTGCGGCCGGGCGCTCCCTCCGGCTCCTCTCCGCGGGTCCAGGCGACGCATCTCCCCGCCGGCGGGCAGGGCTCCGCAGCACCCCGGGGCTGCAGCCCCATGGCGAGAGGTGGGCGACGAGCCCCAGCCGGCGGCGGCGGCAACAGCGCGAAATACGTCTGCTCTGACAGCCGCTGCCTTTTCCCCCGAGATAACCCGCCCCCCTTCCCACCCTTCGCCCTCCCCGGGAACACCCTTCCTCGGCGTGAGGTGGGCGAGCGCCGGCGTGGGGTGGCCGGGCGGAACGGCGCCCTCCCGGCGACAGTCCAGTCCCGTGGCCCGGCCGCCGGTGCTGCGCTGCCGCGTCTCCCCACCAGCCCAGCAGACCCGAAGGGGCGGCGGGCGCTTAAATCCCTCCCAGAGTCCTCAAGCGCCCAAGTGTGAAAGGGCGGGCTTTTAATGTCACGTTAAAGCAGCAGCTTCACGCCATCTTCAAAACATGAATGGTATTGTGAGCTCCTCTACTCCTTGCACTGCCATGAGCAAGGGTAGGCAAAGCAGACTGGCGCGCTGTCCCCTACACGAATACCTACAGCAGTCTTGCACCACATGGAACTCCAAAACGCACAAACATTTGAAGAGTAACAGGAGCACAGTGTAAAGATCCTTCTTCCTAGCCTCAGTGTCCTCTGTGATCGGGAAAAAAAGCACAATGCTCAGCACTCGTGTTGTGCTTGTTTGTTGTGTTGGGGATTTTTGTTTTTAAGGAGGAAGACAGTAATTTCCTACCTTTTAAGCTACCCTAAACAATAACAAAGATCTGGAAAGGGTACATGTAAGTAAACACATATTTCCTACAAATTCAAAATTACTACCACTCCAAAATTTAGTCTTAACAATCACCACATATTACTTCTACAGATTTTACTTGGGTAGGATGTATGCAATCCGTAAGCGCAGATCTCCCCCTATCTGGTTTCACACTGCCAGAAAAGGGTGTCACACAGTGCAGATGCACTAACTGTGAAGTTTTGGAATATTCACACAAAGCAAACAAAGACAGGATGAGAATGAGAAATGATACCAAACAAAACAACAGAGTATGTGCTCTGGCTGCAGATGAAGAAACAATCCTTAAATGATGTAACAGACTTAAGTGCATGTAAAAGTATATGAGCTCATGGAACTTTTGGACCTCAGTTCCTGACCCCATTCTGTTCACGTATCTTAAGGTTAACTGATGAGCGTTAACTTTGTTACTTACCATTACACATACGTATCTGAATAAGTAATACCATTCTAATTAAACACAACAGTGAAGGTGATTGCGTAAACAACTGGTGGCTGACAAGCAACACCGATGCTGGAGCCCGCAACTGCCTGGTCCTGAAGCACCAGGTCATCTCCCCAGTGCCAGCTGCAGTCCGTACCAGTGACAGTATGACATCCATCACCACCGACATGAATACTGGCTCATCTTCAATGCAAACTGGAAACAAAAAGGAACCAAGAACTCACCCAAGGGTCTACCCAAGGGCTGTGATGGGCAAAGCTGGAGAGGCTCTTCACCACCCCACCACACAGTACACTAATGGGCACAAGAGCCTGCTGCAGGGTCAAGAATGCCTGGTCCCCTGTTACCAGCAGGAAGGATTGCTTCCACAAATCTAATAACTAACTTTGGATGCAGTCATATACATATCCTACTTTTTATATTTTCATATTTATTCAGTGGTAACACTGAAATTTTCAGCCCTTTATAGTGGATTCCTAAATAAAAAACAGTTTAGGCACCTTCAAAACTAATTTATTTCACAAATTTCATTTATACATTAGTGATAAGTTCTTTTAGCAAAAAGTATTTAGGTATGAAAGTAAAAACCCATGATTTGTAAGATAGCTTTTAATAAAATCCAACAGGCTTTAAACAGACCTATCACATACTCTCATTAAGCTTTTTCCATAAGGCACATGTACAAACATTTCAAAGGAGCAGTCAATTATAACTTACAAAGTCTTTACAACATTTATAAAACTCCATCTTTGGAAAAGCACACAATTAACAGTATACAAACATAAATGGCACACTGCAAATTTTAGACGGAACTGAAAATGAGATCTTTATGCATACTGCCCGGATCTTAGCAGCTTGCCTCTGCTGGGGAATAAACTGTCACTGGATGCAGGGTAGCTTTAAGACTACGCTGCACAAAGTATTTAAAATGTGCCATTCTGTTAAAAAAATAAAATAAAATAAAATAGACCCTAAAAGCTTCAGGGTAAACACAAACAGTTTGCCCAGTTTATTTTTAAACTGTTTCCAGCAAAAATTATTTAATCCCCCAAATGCAGAAGGCAAGGAACATACTAAACTGTTACTGGGCATTTCATGAATAGAAAAGTAGAGTTCACAGAGGAATAAAAGTTGCCTTTTAAACTGGACAGTGGTTTCTGGTTTTGATTTAAGCTAGGCAGGATGAGAAGCACTTAATCACAGCATCCCTTTAAAAAAAAAAAAAAAGTTAGTTATTTCTTCTTTTCATATACATATCAACCACTACATGTTTAAAATTAAAAATCTTATAGAAACAAAAATCAGTAGTTCACCAATGCAGGGTCTTTACAACCATCATTATGCTGAGTACATCTACAGCACCAGCTACAGCCCGCTCTGAAGCTCAGGTTTGCCTATATTGTCTAAGTCTTCCACACTGTTTGCAATCAGACGTGCTAAAATGCATAGTATTCAAAATCGTTCCATAGCACACCTGAGGGCTTCACAGAGGCCAAAGCCTGATTTTGCAAAGGCTGACCAGCAAGGGCAGGGCTGAGGAGTGTGCCAAATCCAGACAAGCAGCAAAGCACAGGTGTGCTTTGAATCCAAGCCACATGGAAGTTAGATCATCATCTTGCAGGAAGAAGGAAAACAGACTGGAGGGTTTAAAGTGCATGTATCAACAGCACAGGGCAGAGAGGTGACTCAGCCTTAAGGCTTGAAGGATCTGAAGGGGTTCACTTCTTTAATCAACAACAAACAGTTTTGTGACTACTGAGATCATTCACTCCAGACTCCTTTATTTTTCATTTTCTCAAAAATGTATCAGCTTATTAAGGAGTGGAATTTGTATTCTCTTGTTAGTAGATTTGAAAAATGAAGACAAATACTATCATGACTTCTTAAGTCACAGTATGTATGGTTTTTGTTGTTGCTGGTTTAGGGATTTTTTTGCCATGCCAGCAAAAAACAACCCATGAACAAGTAAATTGTAAAGAGTAAACCATTAACAGTGTTAAGTAATAATAACATTGTTGGAAACAAATGACATAACACTGTTCTCTGGCACTTAACATGGTTTAGATCACCATTTCCTTAAGAAAGGCAGCCCATACAAGAAATTTAGGATAGCATTCCACATAAACAAGTAACTTAATCCCTGAAGAAATCACTGTACTCCTCAAAGCAGCCTGTGTAAAATTCAGGTTTTCTGGATCATAAAATCTAATAGCCAAATAAAACCAAAGATATTAAGTGATATGTATAACCTAATGTTTTTCTGCTCAGAACTTAAAGTACTGTTGATAGGGAAGAGAAGACCAGTGGGACTGTCACATGGCCAAAGGAACTATGAGAATTCAGAATACCACTTTTGACTGGGTAGCTTGAAATGTCAGAAATAGTAAGATGTCAGTTTGAAGCCTGAGTTCAGTTAGCATAGTCAATCCACTGTAGTTATCAACTACTGTCTTTAAAACAATATATATATATACACACACACACATATATATGGCTTAATCCTCCCTAGATCAACTGAAGCTTAGAAAACAATGTGTAGTACAGATTTTTCTGCAAAGTTACAGAAACGCTACAGGAAGATGAAAGGGATAGATGATACTTTGTTCTTTCCCACCCCCCACTTCTACTACAGAAAACCTCACCAAATAATATACAGACATGGAAGCACTTTATTTTTTTTTACAAATGCACTGCCAAGAGACCAAGCTGCATTTCACATGAAACATCACATTAAAAATAGATTCTTACATTTGTTTACTTGCATGTGGTTTCACTGTGTGTTGGGCTTTCATTCCCTTTTTGTACACACAAGAGTTAAAAAAAGAGACAGAGAAGCTTCCCAAAATGAAAATTAACACAAACAGTTGCCTTTGCCTCTCCTAAGAATGATGGAGGAATTCAGAAGTAGACTTAACATCTGAAACTATGCTTGCTTATGTGCTTTATATAAGACCTCAGATCCATATGCTGTCTTTTAATTTTAGTAATGGAAAAGTCACTATTGCATCAATGTATTTTTAAATCACTGGAGAATGTGGAAAAAAAGTGCTTCAGTTTATTTTCAGTGATGAAAGCTAGAAAGAAATTTAACAAAGAGAATTACTGTGCCCTTTCCTTGTATTTAAAGCTTTTATCAAGCATTACTTTGAGTTCAGCTTTGCCATTTTCCAAAAAGGAAAGGAAGTTACAGTTTTTCACATTCTGAATTTAAGTACTTTTCCCCCCCCCACTAGTTTTATCATGCAGACTCACCTTGCAAAAGGAATATACGACAGACTATACCTAAAAAAAAAAAAAAGAACAGGAAAAAAAGTGTATTTGACAGAGTATTAATGCCTTTCCTATGACACAATTACTTCACTTTAGTCCCGCATTAATAGAATCACAGAATGGTTTGGGTTGGAAGGAACCTTAAAGATCATCTAGTTCCAACCCGCCCTACCAATAAAAGCAACCTGTTGTAACAAAACCTTAAACAAGGCTATATACTCAATTTACTGCTTAGCTGAGAAAAGATGACACATTTGGACAAGAACTAAACGTACTGCAGAGGATTTCCTGGTTTACTTTTTCCTTTTTTTTTTTTTAAATATCATTCGTAACTTCTATTGTACATAAACTTCAAAAAGCAGACTTACTATGACCAGATTCAAAAGGAATGGAAATTCTGGGAAAACTATATTCTTCAGGATGATAGAGACAACTTTTTCCAGATTAAAAGACAATATAAATTACTAAGCAAATATACATCTTATGTTATTTACGTAACTCTAAATACCGATATGTGCTGTGATATAATTACAGCTACAGATATATGCTGTAATTGTGACACTCAATTAGCTGATAATTCCATTATCCTCTAAAACTTGCTTCTTACAAGCCTCCAAGCTAATGTTTTGTTCTCAGGCCGAGCCTGATTAAGCTCTACGACACCTCACAAATGCAAAGCTGTCTGCTGTAAACATGTAGAATGTTGTTCGAGTTAGCAGTCTTCCTTCTACCCAGTATCAAACGTTGACCTGGGCCCAGCATGATGCCCAACAATCTCTATCCTGAACAAACAGTTATCTGTCCTCAGATCCACGTTCAGTACAGACACTGTGTATTCAGGGCAAGTTCAAACAAGAACTGTGGTCATCTTGGATTACGTAAGAGTTAGTACCACATAATTCACTTGGGATGAGGAAACCAAGTACGTTCACTTGTATCTCCATGGAGAAAGCAGTAACTTCCAAAAATTCTGCCAAGCTTGCAAGCGTTAACCTAACTGTGCTCACACATTCCCAAGCCTACCCCTTGAGCACATCTGGGTGGTCATCACAGTACTACACTGATTTACCCTGTCATGTCCACCCAATCTCTGCCCAGTGCCACTTCATATTCTTGGGGCAGGACACACCCCATAAAAATGTTATTTAGTTTTTTTCCAAAATGAAGATTGAGTTAGAGCTTTAAGAAGAGGCAGATCATCAGAAGCAGGGCATGTTAATATACAGTTACTTTCACAACAGAGAAAAGGCATGAGAATTTTTTTGCATATATATTCCTTTTATAATGCTTCAAATAAGCTCACACATTGCAGAATATACTTAAAAATACCATTTTTGCAAGACGACTGCATATTGATTTTGCTGAAGTTATACAACCTAGCTTAGAAAAACAGATTGAGGCTAGCATTTGGGCACACTCCTGTTATGCAAAATGGATATATATAGGTTTATAATAATGCGGGTGTAGGGGCAGCGAAAAGAAATTAAAATGAATTTTAAGACTCTTACCAGGTCATTGCCAAGAACTGCAATATGCAGCATAACATTGCCAAACCTTTTCTGTCCCACTACGTAAAAGAGAGCAAATACTGCAAGTTAGTTCATTTTGTATCAGTCTATACTGTGAACAACTGGAACAGTCTGTTCAGTCAAAAATGTAATTAATTGACAATGCCTAAATTTCCTTGTCTTAATTTGCTACTCCTTTCCACTCTAACAACTTTCTATTCATTTTATCCGTTATTCCATTAGCATCATACTATGGGAACTTTTTCTAGCTTGGAAAACACTTAACAGCATCAACACTAACACTTTCATGTTCATTCATGATACTCTTCTGCAAATAGGGAAGTTCACTTCAGCTACATATTTACTTCTGTGGCATGCAACTACAGCCAGTTTTTCAATCAAGATGCCTGAAGGTATTTCTTCTGTCTCCCTTTGTCTTTATCAGTTTAATATTCTGTACCCATGGTTCCTAAACACCACTAAATACACTCTGATGTTCTCTGATCTAAGTACATCACTAAGCACTAAGATTAAAGTATATTTTAACTTGCTTTCCCTAGTTCTTATTCCAGAGGTCTGCAGACTGAACCTGATGTTCTAGATTTTCTATTCTCAGCTTCACCACGTGTGGGTGGGAGGGTGCATCTGCTTTGTAGTCAGCAGGCTTATCACTCCCCTTAAACTCAACTACAGTTGAAAACAGAAGTAACACACATACACAAGCTCATCTTTCCTCTACAACTGAACTATATGTTAAAGCCATAATACAATTAATGAACTAAGCAAGCTAGATTTCTCTTTAGAGGAACAAAGTATTCTAACTTACCCAGAATACAGCACACAGGGTCAATATTAGGCAAAGCTGAGGGGAGATGAAAAGAGAGAGAAAACAGAATGAATACTCAAATACACAATAAAGCAAAATACAGTAACTATTTGCATGTTTTCAGTGGGTAATCATCATTTTCAAAGTTGACTCATGAAACAATCAAAGCCAAAGGCTGTCACACAGTGATTGTATGCTGAACTCCATGTAAAGTGGTGTTTTCCAAAGCACAGTATGCGGTGCTCCCTGGCTAGAAGGGAATGGGGCAAGTCTTAGAAGAAAGAGGAGGCAGGAATTGACTTCAACAACCAGAAGAACTATAACCAGGTCTGTGCAGACTTACGTGTTACCTCTATTAAGAAGTGGGCTTAGATTATAATGCTTTACCGAAAGCAACCAAGTAGTCTGGGAACAGCTATTCTGTTATTTCAGTACACAGTATCATTTTGGATCTAGTATTCATAACATCAAAATATGACAAGAAACATATGTGCATCACTAGGAACAACCCATTATTAAAAACAGCCATTCACAATTACAGTATTTGGAAAACACAGGCTCTGCTGCTTCTGCCAGTGTTTTTTCATCTTCTGACAGTAATGAAGAGCCCACCAAAGAGCAGCTGCCTCAAACACAGTGAAAAAGCTCCAAACATTTGTGACTCCTGAGTTGCCTGCAATTCTAGCTTTGTGTTAGGATAGGGATCAAAAGTTTCCCAAACTTCAGGAGTTATCCAGTTCTTCTCTGTATTACTGAAATTTTCCACCTCAACAGCTTAACTCGCATCCAATGTTCCTGTTCCCTATTAGAGGAGACACTTAACTCTGTCTTTTCCTAACCTTGCTGGTAGCTTCTCTGCACAGGAAGGTAGGTCTGTGATTTTACTGTTCTCCATTCTCTCTCCATTTCCCTTATGCATCTTGCTCCTACAGCCTTCAAAGCAAGTTATTTGTCTGTCTTTGTTACTTTCTTTACTATGCCTGAGCACAGCAGATGACTGGACCATCAGAGCAAATAATTTTTGTGCTGGCTGTTTTACTGTCTGGCTTAGGCCACCAGCTGGACCAGAAAAAGCCCTCAGTTGTAAAGTGTTGGAGAATTCATGCTTACCACAGACTCTGGATAATTGGAGGTGTTCTTGGACATTGTTACCATAGACCTATGAAATATAACTTCCTTAGGACTTTTAACTTTGTATGATTTGGAAGAGATGGCAAAAAGTCACTTCTTTAACAAAGCTCAGAGCCCAAGCAGGGATCAAATTACTTCTCCAAAATCTGTGAGCTGTTCAAATGAGATTACAAGTTCTGTTTTTTTTTCACACAGGGGTGTGTGAGAAAGAATATACAACCCATATGACAGCCATCCAGAAAGAATTCATGAAGGGTTTCTTATCCACATCAGCTATAATCAACTAGAAAATAAAGTTATAGGATAGGGAGAACAGGACAACCATGTTTCAAAAATAGAAGTTGAAACAAATCAGGAGGAACCCGCAGACTAAGTACAAAACAGAGAAGCAGCAAGGGCAGGAACTTGTTTTTTAACTACCTAGAGTTCTGGAATAGGGATTCTGCGATTCTGGACAGAGCTGGTTTTTCCATCCTCGTGGAAGGAGGAATGATGGTCATAGTAAAGGAGCAATGATGGTTATACTAAAGGAGCTAAGGACTTCACAACAGAAAATCATGAAGGTGAACATGTGGCTTCCTAGACTTTGGGGAGCGAAATTAGTTTTCTCTTAGTGCTGAACCACTAAGCTACAGAAACAGAGCTGCAGCTAACAAACAACTGTCAAGCTGGACTTAGGGACCACTGACTTGTCACAGTAGCTGAAAAGTCTCTCTCTAGCCTTGTTCTCGATACTGTTTTAGAAAATAAATTACAAATAATCAACCTAATGTTAGCATTAGTAAGAAATATTTAGTAAAGAATATTTTGTTCTGAATAATTAAAAAAAAAATCGTAAGTACCAAAACCACGAATTTATAGAAAGGAGTCAGATAATCTTCATGATACACAGAGCTGATTACTCAGCATAAAGAAAAGGTGAACTGAGATATCACCTTCCTTTAGTAAAACCTCAAATTTAGCTTTGAGGCCAAAGGAAAACTTTTTAGCAAAAGGAAATAAAGATAGTATATTTACCAGCATCACAACTGTAGCTATTAATCTTTTGGGCTCAAACATTGCTTTCAGTTGCTTCAGTGGCCCCACCAGGAAACACGTACTAATAGGAGGGGAAAAACAAAACAAATGGTAAATACTTCCAAATAAGAGACAAGAAGTGATGAGTTTTCCAAAAGTCAGATGGCTACAAAGGTTTTAAAAAGGCATTTCAATATTCAGAACCAGATCCTCTAGAATGAAAGGTGAAATATTCCATGAATTTAGTCCTGGAAACAGCTTATGGATAGAGTCACCCTTGGTAATGAAATTCTTTCCAAATCATTACCACTTATAGCAGATGATTGTCAAATGAAGGCTAGAGAATTTCATATTGATGCTGTTTTAAGAACTGACTTGTCAAAAGAATGCAACAAATACAAAGACCAAACTTCTGTAGGAGATCTCTGTTCAACAACAAACTTTTTACCCAGGCAGTGTGCAAGTACCTACAATCAAGATCACAAGGAAGCTTTAACTCTGCCCAAATTTACTGAGCACAAAACAACAACAACAACAACAAAAAGGTTCAGTAGTTTGTATTAAGTCCACCTGCTTTCTTCTACTCTGCAGTTAACTTGAAGGGAGAATAAAAACCATCAGCAACAGTATGCTGTACCTGTTCATGCAAAGAAATGCAATGTGCACTAAGAATTCACAACCATAATAGGAATCATTTGGCTTCAAATATACTGAGTCTCTTCCTTCCCTGTCACTGAAGCCACTGTTTGTAGAAAATACAAAAATACAAAACACTCTTTGTAGAAAATCCAAAAGCTTCCCAAGCTGAAACCAATGATCTTCTACACCTGGATGCTCCCGACCAGCAACTTCATGCATACACCACCTTCTCTTCACCTTGTCATGGGTTCAGCAGTAGCAGTCATTTTTTCTGCTTCTTAGTGGCTGGTGCAGCACTGTGTTTCTAACTTTCAG